>JBBPKB010000646.1:0-11755 GCA_038089035.1 Boletellus dicymbophilus
GGAGCGACTGCATGGGACGAGGGTGGGGCCAGTCACGTGCACAGCAACGCCCTTGATCAATGCAGCGCACATACGGCAAGAGAGCGCACAGAAGACGCCCCGCCGCCACGCAGCCGCAGCCCGCCGACGCCCACGACCACGACGCCCGCCCCGCCGCCAACTTGTCGCCGCCACGGAAGCGGCCCAAGGTCGTCGTCGAGATCGTCTCCCCGAGGCGCACAAACAAGTGTTTGTCCGCGCGCACATCTCTCTGACACGGCTGAATGGCGTGCACAGCTTTGCGTTCGACCCCGGATGCGCACAGGCCAGATGGCGGCGACCCGGAGCCTCTGGAAACGCAGCCCAGGCCCACGCCGGAGACTCCAAAGAGATCTCCGAGAGATCCCGCGTCTCTCTTCGCCACCCCGTCCCACCTCTCCCGCTCCGAGAGTCACCCCACGCGGGGCAGCATCGTCAAGCGGATGCTCGGTCGCTCGAGAACCGAGTCCTCTCTTGAAGGTTCGGCAAGCTCATTTATGTTGTGGTTATACTTCTTGTAGTAACTCGCCATCACCCCAGCGACACCGTCGACGGAAACACCGCCTGCGTCTGCTTCAGGTGTTCAGGTCGCCCGAAATGCGTCGTCAAACTCGCTGCCGGTCGCATTTTTGGAAAAGGATGGGGAGTCCACCCCCGAGCCCACCTCCCAGCTCTCTCCAGATTCCATTCTGAACAGAAACATCAGGACATATGCTGGATCGTCTCGCTCCTTCCTCATGGTTCTCCCCGTTCCCGACGCAGATCCTGTCGAAGACGACACAGAGCCACACGAGTCGTATGCCGACCTCCGCACCCGCTGGGGAATTGACGTGTCCGAAGACGATCCACAACCGTACCAGGAAGACTATTCTGCGGCGCCTACCCCTCTGAGGCGCAACCCTTCGGAACATTCTCAGGTGCCTTCACTTCCCGCCGGCATGATGAACGACCTCAAGAGCATCACCGAACTGAGAAGCAAGGGAGAGAGCAGGAGGTTCCTGGATGAAGTGGGCTATTTATTCGAGGGTCTCGATGGCTCGAGTGTAATTGGTCTGCGGAGAGCAAGGTGCGTACTTGTACTGTCGTTCGCATTGGTCCTCTTCATGCATGTGACCTGCAGCGCCCTCGAAATCGTAAATAAGCTGTGCGATCTCGAATTCAACCGGCGGGCGAAAACATCAGATTTCTATATTCGCACTTGGAATAAATTCTGTGTAGCGCGCGGAGGGACGAGTGACAAGGTGTGTTCGCTTTCAATCGATCAGTCGTCGGCGCTCGAGTTTCATCAGGTCTTCGACGTCACAATAGTGTTCTTCGCTGCCCTGGCCGCAAGAGACCCTCGCACACTTATAGACGTAGCTCATCAAGATGGTTTTATATCAACCCTCGTAGAAATATTGGGCTCTTTTGACCACAGGAAAGACATCCTTGCCTTGGCTCTTGCAGGTAGCTCAGACGACGACCTCAAGTCGGAAGGCGTCCTTCGAACGGAAATTATCGCGGTCAGCTCGGTTTCTTTTTGAATGTATCTAGACGCGGAACTAAGATGTACTCAGTAGCTCAGGTCAATCGCGAGATTAGTGTCGAAAGAATCACAATTGTCGTCCGTCTCCCAGGTTTGTCTCAGGTCGGTCTCTGTATTGTTATTCGGTTCTCAATGAGGTAAACAGCCCTCGGCACGCTTCTTTGCATCGTATTCACTCGCGACTTTACCCCCGTCCCTTTTGGCAGCCCGGTACCTGCCCACGTTGCTCGACACCCTGAGCTCTGAGCTCAGCCTCTTGGAGCCTCGTATTGCTGCGTACGAGACTAGCCTCCCTCTATTACCACAAGCCGGCACCGACCGCAGGGGAACACCATCCTTTTACCACATTGAAGCTTGTCTTCGTCTTCTAGATTCGTATCTGCTCGGGCGCTGGTCTTTGGCAGATGCAGCCGGAGAGCAGTCGTCGATTGGATTGTCACACACGAGTGGATTCACGTCAGAGTTGATGTCGTTGTGTATCGCCTCTAGTTTCGTAGAAGAGAGTGAAGCAGAAGCAAAAGTTGGTGAGCTATCCCATTCGTGTTTATTTTATTTTATTTTATTCATTGCGGTACTATTCATCGCTGTTTACTTAAGCGCGAAAGTGCTTGTGCGGCGCCCTGCGGGTACTTACCCTTTTATCACACGGCGATCCCTGGTGGTGCGATTCAGCCCTCCAAGTGCCTCATGCGCTACCATTCGTTGCCATGGTCGCGATGCGCTCCCAGGCGAGGTGGCTAGAGTCTAGAAACCAGAGCAGCGCCGTAGAAGTCTTCGACCTCCTGTGTCTCGCTCTCGGGTTGGTCATGAACTGGGCCACTTTGAGCCAAGACGTCGCGGTCCTCTCCAGAGTCAAGTGTAGGTCTTTTTGTGCGCAGACAGACGCGTCGAGCGCTCATTACTTGGTTTTGGGTTTAGCGATCAATCCTACGTGCTTGCGTTCCCGCCTGTGCGTCCGCGCTTGTCAATGCCCCCACCGAAAATCCATCTTGGAGTGCTTCACCGAGTTGCACACCCAATACTCTGACGATGGCGCTGACGGCCACCCGGACGATGATCCTCCAGAGCGCGCTTTTTTAAGAGGATACACTGCGATACTCTTGGGACTGCTCATCAAGGACGACGCCTCCAACCAGACCGTCGTCCTGTCGACGCTGCCGGGCATGTTGCCATCTGACGGAATAAATTCCTTAATTACTCACTGCAACTCCTTTTTGGATCTCTACAACGATACTATACCGCTACCGTCTTCGGACTCTGCCCCTCCGTATGCTATCGACCCTGAAGAGGCTCAATCTGAAGAGGCCATCCCCGATCGCCACAGGGCGGCGACTTGGGATAAGAAAGGAGAAGACATCGCTCGCAGCGTAATTGGGTCTCTTGAGTTACTATTACCGTCGTGACTGCTTGATGTACGTCTATTATTGTTATTGCTACGGGAGATCGACCTCTTCCGCATGCACCGTGGTATCGTTGTCGCCGTCGAGATCCGCGAAACTTTGTTCAATGGCTTTGGTGTAGGCGTTCATCTTCCACATCTCGCCGATCTTGATATTGGCGTGATCGAAAGCCAAGGCCACGATCGGATCCTCGGGATTCTGCCGTTCCGTCGCTACAGACGGAGGGACGCTTGGATATCTCGATGAAAAATGGGTGAGAAGTATATTGCGAGCCTTCATCCTATTTGGTGGTGGCGAGACCCGTTAGCGTTTGGGCTGACCGTAGGGCGTTCTCATACACACTTTTTTCCGATCTCGATCGCTTGACCGACGGTGCTGTGCATCTTGGCCGCGGCCAGCTCTGCTTGATCGTCCGCCATGGTAGATTCATGAATTAGGAGGGTCGCGTTTTCGCCAGCTTGCACCAGATTCTCTGTGGGAACGGTGTCTCCTGAAAATCTGACGAGACAATGATTTTGAGTATGAAGGAAAAAGTAAAAACAAAAAGTTCGGAGTGGGGAGATCCACGCTTACACGATGCTCCATCCGTCGGTATGCTTGATGATTGCCCCGTGACAGCTCGTTCGATGCATCACGTCCACACTTCGGAAGCTCTCCAGGCCGAGCGACGCACACAACTCACGGTGAACCAGGACGGATCTAAGAAAAAGAGAACGGTTCAGCGAATGTGACCAGAGTCTAAAGGTGCACGGCGTACTTGCATGAAACTTCTTGGGGCCGAGGGGAAGAGAAATCGTTTTTCCAGTGGATCGCGTCTACCAGGATCGAAACGACAGGATTTTTTGAGTCGGGTGAGAGTCCGAGATCCTCGAGGGCTGCATATTCACGCAGATACGAAAATACAAAGTAGGGTCCTATAACATAGAGCGGGATGTCGGAAGGAGGGTCTAACTTTTCGTGATATTCAATTCAGGAGAGTCCGATACCTCATATTCGGAGAATGAAAAAACTACTTACTCGTTGTCGCATTGCCAATATTTTGGCCAGTCCGATGTGGTGGTCTCCGTGCATATGGCTGATGAAGATGCATTTTAGCTCACGAAGAACCTGCCACACGTCGGACGTCGACTTGGAGTCGTCTCCAAACTTTCGAATTAGTTGACCCCAAGTACCCTCCCCGGTGTCGAGTAAAATGTATCCGCGATTAGGGATGTGGATGAGGGTTGCAGAGACTATGACGTGGTATGAGCGCGAACGTCGCCGTCGTTTAAAGAATTGAGATCACCGTTTCTGTATTTGCTAGGTACTGCACTATTTGTACCCAAAGGGCATATCGTCACGTCTCCGCCACAGATTTCCTCCGCTTTCGTGCGGGTAACGTAAGATTGAGCATCCGCAAAGCTGTTGCGAGTCGATTCTGGCAAAACCAAAGTGGAGCTGGAAGACGCCGCGGGATGGAAAATATCGTCTTTCTCCGTATCCGAATCTATGTGTGGTGGTCGCGAGGGATGCATGTTAACTACGAGGTTTCTCTGCATGGCCGTGATGCGGGTGGGAAATCCAGAAACATCTTCGTAAACGCGTCAAGCTCTGGGGTAAAGTCAAAGTGTGCTCGAAAACGTACCGCTTATTGCTTGGTCAGGGGTGCGGGAGTATTTTGGTATCGGAAATATGTTAGGATCCAGTTGGTTAAGTCGAAGCTGACTGTACGCGGCGCTCGTAAATGTTATCTGGTCCGGAAGGTACTTGCGAGAAGCGACTATGTGCTGAACATGATTAGCGAAACGTGACGCCAGACAGGTGAATTGTGCACTCACATGCACTTCCGGTCCGAATTCGTGCATGAAAGTCTTGTAACGTTCGTCCTCGAGTACTTTGTCCCCGCACAAATGGAATATAGCTCGGACGTGGTGTTGTTTGGAATTCTTTGCATGCTTCCACAGGTATTTTCCAAAATGCTCGGAATCAACAAAACCGGAAAGCAAGGGGGGGATGTGGGCCAGTGTCGGGATGTCAAAGAGTAATAGTACCTATTAAAATGGTTCAGCCGACAACGGAGCAAAACACAGAACCTGTCTTACCGCCGGAACTGCGCTTTCTCCAATACAGTCTTCTGGCCTTATAACGCGATCGACTATGTGGCCATCGCTGTCCTTTACCCGTATGGTTACGCTCTCTCCCTTGGCTAGTCTCCCACGAAGTGGACCGGGAGGCAGACCCAAATCATGAGCCTTCCGCCCGTCGAATTTACCGCGTACGCGAGGCCCTACAATAGCATATGCGATAGTAGGCTTGAGAGCTGGATCGCAAGGGCCGACGAGAGCCCGCTCGGGAGCTGGCAACGATTTGTTAAACTTTGGTGGGTACGGAACACGCGAACCGGTCGGCGATGGATCCCTATTCTCGTTCTTCGCTTCCCGCAACTCTTGACGTATTGTCAGGTCATCGTTATGATTTGGAGTTCCCAGCGTCCTAGATGCAGGGAACATGGATTGAATCATAAGTTGCCTCCATGTCTGGGCCGCCTCCCCGTGCAACACAGTAGGATCAAAATCAGGCGCAGAGGCTGCTTTGTGCAGAGATTTCGCTATGTCGTCGTCCGGGGGTGGATCTGCGGTATGATGACATGAAAATCGCTTCGATGATGGTTTGGGAGAATCATCGCGTTTTCGCTTCAAAGAATCGGCAGGGACTTCCCAGGACTCGAAAGCTCGCGAAGGTGTTTCCGAAGGAACAACAGGAAAGGTAAAAACTGTTATGTTGTCGTCCTTGTACACAGGTCGATCCTCAGTTTCGGTACACGGCACGAGCGGGACTTCGGCAGGGGTAACGATGAGATTATCACTTAAAGGGCGTTATGCTGTATGTACCACGAAGCATTCAACGCGACTTACCGATATGTGTATTTGCGCATAGAAGCCATTAAATGAAGCAGCCCACAGGGACCAACGATTTGCATTTGGGATTGACCGGCATCAGCTAAAGTCATGAACAACCCTTATGAAGAGTGAATGAGTGAAAAAAAAAAGAGCGGGTACAAAACAGGCTTCACCAGCGAGTCCGCTGGCGCGTTGAGTGCCCACGGACGTGAGGAACAGTGCGCGCGTTTTTTTCCAGTTCTGCCGGCTTTGCATAAAAACTCGTGTGGTATTCTCGCCGACATTAAATATATACTTGGCGGAATCAAATGTGACGACCACGGATGGCTCGGTGTCGGATGACGCAGTGCTGAGGATGGACGTGTTCCAGAGCATCGAGAGAACGGAAGGAGAAAAATGGAAGAGACGATGACGGGGGGTTAACAGAGAAGCTACCGTTGTACACAAGTGGCGACAACATAGCAGCATGGAGCTTGCCAGACTTACGCAATGGCACAACCACCACATATCGGGAATTTCAATGTTTTGTAGGTAATTCACTAGTAGATACTAAGAGCTGCTGGAGAAGCAGGGGAATTTTACAACATTTTACAAACATTCGAGTCTTTATCGTGTCAATCATAAAGCGAGTTACCAAGAAAAGGGATATGGTTGTCTGAAAATCAGAAAAGACTGGAGTTGTAGACTCTCTTTCCTTTGGACATGTCCGGCGGGGCCTTTGAGGGGAATGAGCATCGACCGAAGATGAAATATAGCTTAGATCTTACTCACAATAATCTAAAACAAGCAAAGGGGTGGATGCTTCATGATTTCCAGATCAGAATGGCGAGGGCCCCGATGTAGAAGTAGATAAAGTGTTTCGTTTCTGGGTACGATGCAATCTCAGTCGAATCGCAGCACAAAAAGAACAAAAGGACGTGCCATGAGTGACATAGCTCCCAAAGTTCTTGCCAACGACGACATGCCAGGTGGGGCCATGACGCTTGTCGAACTCCTTCTTGATCTGGGCGGCGATGTCCTTCTCGATGGTGTATTTTTCAATGGCTGCGGTAGTAATGTCGATGCTCTCCTGCTGCATGTCCTCTGCCATGTCGACGTTCTTGATGATGGCTTTGGGGCCACCAGGGACGCCGTTCTCCCTGGGAGAGGAGCCGGTATCGGTGGAGGATGTTGCGGGTGCGGCGTCAGTCATGGGTGATGTTGGACGATAAGAAGAGGGTAAGTGGGCTGCGACAAGGCTTAAATACGGGCTGCCCGTGTCGAAACTTCGTTTCCTTATCAAGTCATCTGCTAAGACTACGACGACGGCAAGGGTAACCCGGCCATGCCGTCCTACACCATGCTGGAACCACTTTACCCCCTCTACGGCATGTCTTCTCTCTGCTCACTTCCTCTTGTCTACTCACCTCCCCATAGAGGACGATGCCTGCGACGACGAATGAGGTCAACGAGCCGGCCTGCCCCCACAACGACGATGTGGACAACGCAATTGGCCGCCTCTATGACGGTGGATTTGATGCCGACCTATTCGCGCACGTGTCCGCTGTGCTTGCAGTCTACCGATCTACATTCCATGGATTCAGAAAAGCCCAAAATGCAGGAAGGAACCAAGTGGGACTTTTTCTCTACCCTGAAAAAGTCTCTCGAAAATGGCCACGAAAAGCCTTGGTTAATTTACTGATACAACCAAGCGCCTCGTAGCCCCTCCACCAGGGCTCCTCTCTAGTAGTACTGTCCGTGGATACATGCCCAATCCCGCTCGCAAATTCATGACACGGTTCCCGACAAGACTCACAGTGGTCGCATGGAAGTAGGCTGTGCGAGCCGTGACCGCCTGCTCCACCAGGACCGACATATCTGTCAAAGAATCGGCCATCCAAATTTTCGGCGGTCTTCCCTTGTGCTGGATCAACACCGCCTCTTGTTATCGAAGATGCTTCAGATTCTCTGGATCTCGTGCATCCGTGGCAATGTAATACCTATTTTTCCCCCCAAGTTGCATCCGCAGTGAAAGTAAGAGAAAAAAAAGAGATGATGCACAGTTATCCCCCGACCCGGGGGCTATGTGTCATGTACATTGTATACAGACGCTTTCCCTCCGTACATCGATATCAACTTGTTTCAGCCATCATCAAGATGCCTTTTGATTTGAGCAGGGTGAGCTTTGAAGTCAGCGTCCCAGCCTAATCTCGCGACTGAAAGGCCGAGAATATCTCCAACATGAAAAACCGAAAAGTAAAATCTACGGTCTCTCGGCACATGTGTGTAGCCATCCATAACCGCTATTCAAAGCAAACATACGAGCGCTGATTCGTTTCGCCAAAGCAACAATGCATCTATCAGTTTTATATCGTACAACACCGTCTGCGAGTAACGTGCCTCTTTCTGCACATGTGGAATACAGGACGCCTTGTTTCGATCGATTAACTTGATGGCGATCACGGAACAACGCAATGATTTACGTCCATTGTGAACTTCTCCACACAACCCGGGCTGCTATGTCGTGGAAATCATCGTACAAGCCTCTTATTCGGTGCCTTGGGACAGCTTCACGGATAGGCTTTAACACATCCTTCACCGCATCCATTCCACCTCTGTCGACAATACGTAACCCTAGCATCTGTCGTAACCTAAAAATTGTTCGGAAATGCGCATATAAAGCACTTCAAAACCATTTTCTCGAAGAACATCACCAACCTCGTCTGATGATGCTGACGTGATGTGCTCTCCGTCTTCAATGATCCTCCGGACGAGGTCCCAGTCTACTAAATGCATGCTCAATGGCAAGTGTTCATCAGGATATGATAGATTGATGAGCCTTGGGACTTGGATCTGATCCATGACCCTATTTGGTCACAAGAGGGATTGCTGTCCACTTTTTTGCCTCACACACATATCCTCTGGTATCTTATTGATGTGGACCATGATGCCCATGTCATAGCAGTTGTTCTTGATGGCATGTAGACAAAGGCTGAGATCTCTGTTCATGTTGCATAAATGGTATTGAAAATACATAATCACCACTAATGCATAATATGTCCTTGAGAATCCAAGGCCAGGCAGCTTAGTGGTGGAGCACCTGGGTATATTCCAGGGGATCCTGGGTTCAAATATTCCTGGCATGGCCATATTTTCCTGCATAGTGTGTTAGATTACTAGCGCGGGCAAACTCAGTCGCGTGATACAGCGGACTATGATTAGGTAATTACCTAGCGCGGCGAGGTAATAAAAAGGATAACTACGATGGGCTCACCTCAGTCGCGTGATACAGTGGACTGGGGTGACAACTAGATACAGTGTCCCTTATATACGAGTGAATACGAGGTAGTACGAAAAGGGGAAAAACGGTTCGGGTGCGAATGTCCCGGTGAGCATATGGAGCAGTAAGGTACACGATAAAAGATGGAGAAAGTGAGTACAGCCAAACGCCAAAGTAAACATATGCGAGGAATGGAGTGCGTGCGCTCACACGTATTCCAATGACTGTCCGGTCGGCTCGTTGGCTGCGCACACGCTTGCTAATCCAACATAGTGCACTGTCAGGCACATTTGGAGTAGTTGACTCTCGAGGTCACATGGTCTCAAAATTTCAACAAATGGTAGGTATTAATATCCCAATGGCCAATGGTAGATTCAATGTCCATGGAAATATTGTGTGAACAAAGGTATTTGGTGGTGGTTTGTGGAATGGTTTTCTGTAGGTGGGTGAGATCAAACTTGGTTCTTTGGATATTGCTTCATGAGGTCAGTGGGGATGAGGAAAGGATTTGTGTATTGGTGTGCTATTGTGGGAGAGGTGGAATAGAGAGAGAAGCATGAGGAAGTATGGTGTGCATTCCATCCCAGAATGAGATGTAGAAGGCTCACTGTAACCTGTAGGATACTTGTAGTCACTAAAGGACTAAGTAAACTACAGTAGTGCGAAGTGTAGTGATTATGTAATCACCAAATAAGCATAAACTATCAAGTTCCAACACTCCCCCTCAAGCACAAATGTCCAAATAAAATGAGTGCTTGCCAAAAGGGAAAAGGAAATAATCAAATGAGTGAAAAATGCTAATTAATAGTTCCAATAAGTGGATGTGTTATAAGTCTGTGGAATCACACTCAAAGTGTACTTGTCTGATTACCTAAGTTGCAGCTATGCTGTACTAACTATAATGCATACAGTCTTCTCTTCAGAGCTCTTACAGCATCTTGTGTAGGTACATAACCTCTTCCTGTTGGAAGTTGCCAGTATTTGTTACTGGTCATGCAGAGGTCTCAACAGAGAAAGTCCCGAGTCCTATGAAACCCTCAGTAGATGTCAAGCTACTGTATTAAAGTATGTACCTATGATGTCTACAATGGGTTAGTAGAGTAGAAAAAAGAGTAGAAATGTACTACTTACCTTCAGTAGATGTCAAGCTACTGGGAGAATAAACTAAAGGAAACTTGAAGGTTTGTATGCTCTAAGCTTATCTAATAATTACCACAAAATGCATGCTAGTCAAAAATAATAACACTTCCATGAGCTCTTCACTGATATAAACATATTTTCATGACTCTTTGTATAGTTGGTGCAAATCTGTTGTTGATAATATGCTGCATGGTTGCCAAATGAGGTAAGTCATAGATGGCTGATGATAGCACTCAATGCATGCTTGCCTCCTGCTCATCATACTTGCTGATCTTGCTTGGAGAGCACTCTTCCTGGATCTCCTGTCAATACTTGACATATCTGTTACAATTTTCCTTTCTTCTCCTTTACTTTATAGACTACACTTCGTCCTTATGCATTATCTTACCTTCTGACCTAGACGATTCCCCTGGACTATGCTATGTCCTCATACCTTTTCTTAATCCTTTTCTTTGACACTTTGACATAGACAATTCCTTCACAATGACTGTTCCTATGCTGTCATCTGGATTACATTTATATCTGTCCCAACATGGATCCTTCTTCCTTCACATCCTGCTTAGTCTCCTTGATTATGCAGTCATCCATTTTATCACAGACTCCTTTATCTTTCTGATCTTGCTTACTCACTTTGATTAGGCAATCATCTGTTCAATCACAGATCTTTCTCTTCTTCTTCTTCTTTTACCCATTGATGATTACTAGATTGTCTGTTTGATCATGGACTTCTCTTCTTCTCTTGATTTCCTGACATCATATGATTCTCCTTTGGCCTATTGCCTTTCTCCTTTCTCCTGTATGATGTTCTCTTTCCTTTCTTGACCTTGGTTCATATACAACTACCTTAGATATATAAACCATAGAGTAATATTGCTTGTACCTCAAGCTAGATCTACTCTTGGATAATCTATCCTTGTCGTGATTTCCTCCTGATCCTTAAGCATCTCCTCTCGAGGCTTTGCCTCTTGACTTGATGCTTTACCTCTCAACTTGATGCTTCTCCAGAAGGACCCTCTGGATTATCAATGCATGATTGACTTGAGGCTTATTGACCAACCTCTTGTCTCTTCACCTCCATACTTCCAGGTGATATGATACAATGCATTCCTTCAGTGGAATCCTCCAAATCCTTCTCTGAAGGTAGCCCTTTTGACTGAAGCATCTTGGGCTGATATTGGTTTCTACCTAGAGAGTCTATGCTTGTCCCTACCCAGGCCAAGCATAACTGTTATGACCTTCCAGGTGCAAGCCCTTTAGATACCACACTGGCTGGACAATCTTACAGTGACCACTATAGCTGGTGAAGTAATGAGGAAGTGTTGAATGAAAATAAGACAGAGATAGGCGATAGCTTTGTTCTTAATACTCTGTAGCTCAAGCCTTGCGACTGAATGCCAACAAGAATACTGTTACAACACCAGTAGAATACCTATTCAAAATGGTACACTATAGTTGTAGTCATTACCCTTGGAATACTTACTGGATCATTGATCCAAAAGATCCGCAAGTAAAACCCTCTAGTTACATAACTACA
>JBBPKB010000647.1:0-11751 GCA_038089035.1 Boletellus dicymbophilus
ACCCTCTAATTACCTAACACATACTCTTATTTACCTTTCCTGTACATTTCTATTCTATTTCCTCTTCATCTAAATCTGTACACATCCCCATTGAACTTATGTATTATCCTGGGCTCACTAGGACATATGAATTTTGGTGCAAGAGCTAGTCACTTACAAGCTGATTATACAACAACCTTTATGACTTGGATATTCATCCTTTATTACAACCATACAATAAGTGTCACAGCTTATTGCATGACCTCTATTTATTGGCTTCAGTCTTCACTATTTATTGGTCATTGATATTCTCTCTTGCTTTGCAATATACAGGCACATAACCAAATACAACATTGAGAAAAAGATTAAAACCCACAACATATCTTTTGGTTTCTCTTCTGTTTTCATTCTCTATTCTTTGTATTTATAGTCTTCATTCTCAAGACCTCATATTGCATGACAATGCTTTCATCTCTGATGAGACTCAGATGAATCTCAGCAGTTATCACTTCTGACACATACAAACATTCACAGACTTTGACCTTGGACATCCCATTGGATCCCACTTGACATCAAATCTATTGATTCACAAGAACTTGGATTATATGATCATCCATCACTCTATGCAGGCTTACACTTTTACTTGGGTCCCATTAATTTGCTGTACTCTTTTATTCTCTATTGCACTTCATACTTAACATTCCAATGACCACTGTTTTCACATGGTCTACAACTACATTCACTGTGTGCCTTGTTCTCAGTCCAGTTATTAATTTATCTTGGATTGTTTCCCCTTGATCATACTTCCTCAGTACTCTGGATATTAATTTGTCCTGGCTTACCTGTTGTCTCATGTTCCATTTGCCCTACCATCATTCCTCAGCTCTCACCTTCCAGATTCCTTATCCACTCCTTGGTCTCCACCTTGTTTGCCTTCATGTCTCCACCAGCATCCTTCTCTCTATTGTCATACTTCATCTCATGGACCTGTTTTTCTTTTCCTGCCTTTGCTGTTCCTCTTCATTCCACTTCTCTTTAATTGTCTAGGAAGCCAATTTTTAGAAAGGGGGTAGTGTTATGGTATGGGGTTATATGGGTGTTTATGGCAGTATTTTTCCTTCCATTTATCTCTATTTTCTCCTATTTATTTCAGCATTCCTTGTCTCTATTTACCTTTTATCTTTTTATCTCTTTCCTTATTTATTCTTTTCTGATTTCCCACCACATTGCCACAAGGCTATGCATAGCTGTCCAACACAGCCACACTCCCACAGCCATATGCCAGTGTTCAACTACTAGCATTAACCACTCAATGGAATCCTGCTCCATCAGATCTCTACTTCTGCTTTGGTTCTGCATAGCTCATCTTATGCACAAACCTAGGCATACCAGTGCATCTATTTATAGACACAGAACCCCTATGGCACTCCTTTTGATCTGCTTCTGCTTATGCATTCCATTTCTGCACTATTTATTCATCATCCTATTTATTTCCAGCCAATAGTATATCTCACTCATTGACCAGCCCTCAACTAGATGACTCATCCTAACTCATCTGACCAACAGCACTAATCCCTCTTATCTCAGTAGTGCATAAACCTGTACACAGACATCCATGAGGCTATGCTAAACCTATGCAAGGCTATATATTATATTTATATGGACTAATAGCACAATATACTCTTATCTTGGCTGTATATATATTCAAACCCAGCACCAATGGCATATTTGGCTCTAGTGTACAAATAGGACTATATATGTACAAACATATGTAAACCCTAGTTTAGTATATAAGGCATGATGCCACTACCAAATACCCCCAGTCTTGTTCTCTTTGATGCTTCCTCACAAAGTAGCATCTAGAGTTCTTCACTAGGTATGACCCCAAAATGGTTGTACTTGGGGGACTGGTTGGCTAATGGTGTTTGCTCTCTGCACCCAATGATGGTTCCATTCAGCACAATGTATTCAACAACTTTGTGGGTTGTTTCACTTTATCTTTGGAAAAAGCACATTTCTCAAGTTTTACATATAGATCATTCTCCCATAATCTCCTCAATACTTCCCTTACTATTTCCTCATGTTCCTCTTTGGTTTTTCCAGCTGTAAAGACTAGTACATCATCTAAATAGATCACTAGAACTATGTAGATATTATTTAATATATCATTCATCATTTGCTGGAATGTGGGAGGAGAATTAGTCATTCCAAAGTACATCACCATGGGTTTATAGGACCCTATTGGAGCTACAAAGGCTCTTTTCCATTCATCTCCTCCTTTGATATGTACATTATTGTATCCCCATCTTAGATCTAATGCTGTGAACATATCAGCACCCTTTAGGTGATCAATAAGTTGTGGGATCAAAGGTAATGGGTATGCATTTTTGATGGTTCCTTCATTTAGGTATCTGTAATCTATGACAAACTGCTTATCTCCTATCTTTTTAGGAATAAAGAAGACTGGAGATATTTGTGGGGACTTAGAAGGTCTAATGTAACTAACAAACTTCTGAATTTCTTCCATCTCTGGTTCAGATAATGGAATGTGTGATTCCAAGGTTTGCACTCTGGCATTCATTTCAATTCCTTTTTCAAAAATACATCCAAATAGTGATGATATATTTTGGGAACCATGTCCTTCAGACCATCCTCTATCATGCATATGGATAAGGGAACCATAGCCAAATTTGGTATCTGATGATGTCATAACAGATTACAATATAAGGTACATCAAGTAAAGTATAATTGTTGGGTTATCCAATTGATTTCTGGATTGTAACAGTAAAGCTAATCATATCTGAGCATCATTTGATGAGTTCCTAAACTAGAAACAAAGGCATCAAGAGGTTCATAATGCCCTTGATATGAAACAATTAAGGTGATATAATGAGTGATCATTCCATGATGTGAACTAGTGCTGTCAGTATTATTCACAGCCAATGATTTAGGTAATTCATATTTGGTAATTCCTTGATGATCTACCAATCTTTGGTCAATGAAAGTTTTGCAAGCCCCTGAATCTAGGAGTGCTTCTAATGATGACTACCACCATTATGAATCTCATTTGAATAGAATTTTTAAAGGGAGTGACAATCTGCCACTAATAGAAAGAGTACCAAGAAAAATGTTTTGAGAAAATACTTTGTGGTTGGAGGATTTATAAATAGAAAAGCCTTTCCTTACTTGTGTCACAAGGAATTCAAGCACACTATTTTTTAATTCCAGTGCCATGCTCTAAGGAGTTTCCCTTTTGGAATGAACATAAATATTTCATAACACCTTATCTAATGCACATGTGGGAAAGTTGTTACAAGCTCAGTATTTTTCACCTGTTTTTCCACTATTTTCTGGCCTTTTCTGGCCTATCCAACACCTCTACACTACTGCTCTACACTTATCACACCCTACCTAACAACAACCCCAGACTACCAACACTACCTTACATAGCCACATACTGCCTTGCCATACTGCCTGACATAGCCCACCCTTATGATCCAATAGCATTATCCAATCCCAACTCTCCTGATCCTATTCCTGATCTATTTGATCCTATTCCATCTGGTCCAATTGCACAACATGCTCTTTGATCCTATTTTTCCCAACCAATGGCACAATGCCCTCATGACCTCTTAATGACTCATCATGACTGCTAGCAAATGGCAGTAAGCTCTCTTATCTCAGTTGTACTGATCCTGTGCACAGAAGCCCATGAAGCTATGCTCAAGGCCATGCAAACCTATGTATGGCTATCCACCTTCCTTTGATCCTTTATTTATTCCACTTTCCCTTTTATTTATTGAAACCCAGTGCTAATAGTGTTATTCTCTCTTATCATATTTAAACTCAGGACCAATGACATATTTAGCTTAGTATACAAACTAGGCCACATATGTACAAACAGATGTAAATCCTAGTTTAGTTTATAAAGACATGACACTCCACCAAGAGCTCTAGTTCACTCTCTTGGTGTTTCTAACTCAAAGGTTCACTGAGATCACTCTCTCAAAGTGCTCCAATACCAAGATGCTTTGTCACAGGGTTGACTATAGCCTACCAACACATACTTACTTAGTTGCCTCATTGCTACTACACAATGACCTTAGTGGTTTGTTTGTTTTGTTTTTCCTTGCCTGGTCTTTGACTATGTTTTCATTCAACACCTGGATCTTTGTATGGTTGTTTCATTAGAGCAAACTCACACACATCACTGAAGCTTTGTTTTGCTTCCTTGATGGAGTTCTAGTGGAGCACTTGCTCATCTGTCTCAACAGTCAGTCAGTCCTCACCTGACATACTTCTGACCTCCTCTCTCTCTCTCCCTCAGTTTAATTGCCACCTTGTGTGCCAATCCTCTTGAGCTTGGGCTTTGAGCCTTTTGGATGCAAGCTTGTTCTCCTAGGTATTGGCATTGTTATACAGATGACAATGATAGATTGAATGCCTGTAGTTGGTGCTGTATTGCCTGTATGAGTACACTAGGTGGAATAGTTTCCAAACCTGGGAAGTCCTATTGTGGATATTCAGATCCCCTCAGTAGACAAAAAGGTTATCTCAACAGTCATTGGACATGTTGCAAGACTTCAGTAGTTAAGCTCCTAAGCAAGAAACCCATCCACAGCAAGTTAGTTGCACAAGGTACTCCCCCCTTGGCAACACTCCTATAGGAGATTTTGAAGAACACATGAATGCCTGTATATGCTCCCAAGAACATGAGCTATTCAACAGCTCAGAAGGTACTTTAAGAAAGATCAGTATCATATCATGATAGACACACAGTTGTCAAGAGCATAGTTTCTAGCCTATAATGGCATGCTGTTGGTGATAAACAGATCATACAACCAGGCATCAACCAAGAATGTTAACTAATAGAATCAACTATATGATAGGACTAATTGTCAATGGAATGTTACTGGTAGTAGCAGGCTACACAGCCTGACAAGCAAGGAAAATTATTCTCAGGACTACAGGATAGTCATCATGCCAATCAAGAAGCAAACATCAGTATCCAGGAGTAGAACAACCTGGTTAATGGATATCACCAATCACTGCAGAATATCACAGCAGCCACAGCAGCAACAGAAGCTGCCAACCAGAGGGCATAGAACCTCAAACAACAATGTGAGGCATTACAGGAGTCACTTGGTTGCACAGATGAGCTGTGCAGGAAAGCTAATGACAAGGCTACAGAAGCTGAGTAGTACACATGGAACTTACTAGGCATTGGCCTCTGGACAGGTATAACAGATGGCACAACAGGAGTTGCATCCTCAGGTAAAGGATCCACTAAGGTCAAGATATTCCTGGACTCCAGAAAGTATAACAGTTCAGCCAAAGACTTTGATGAATAGTGGATCAAGATGCAAGCATGGTTGGACTACAACCCTGCAATTTGATACAGACAAGCTTCCAGGGCTTAAGGCTAGGGCCTATGCAATCCTGTCATGATTAACTAGACAGAAGAGATCCAATTATACAGAAATTGAACTGGTTAAGGTAACCAAGGAAACTTCTTTATTTCTTGTTACCTAGTAAGGAATTGCCCATATCATTGAAGATCTGTTCTGCTCCATGCTGCAAGTGGATTGGGCATCAAAACATTGATGAACTTCCATCAGGGAAACCTTTCCATCAATACATTCTGCACAGAGTTTTGGAACCTCTAGAACAAGACTAGTTGCAAAGAAGATCTTGGACTATGGGTCCTTGAGCACAATATTGATAAATGTGTCTTGTTGGAGATTTTCAAACAAGGCAGGCTCAAGATGTTTGACTTGATCTGAACTATAGGCAAGAAGTTTGAAGCTTACAAGGTGTTTACAATGTCAGGTAAAGAGCACAATGGCTCTAGCATTAGCAGGAAAGAGCAGAAATACTCTAACCAAGTCAAGGCCTTTGGGCAAGGCAGCAGTACAATGAAATGCTTTAACTGTGAAGAAACCAGGCATATATTTGTGAAGTGTCCCAAGACTTCAACCAAGTGCAAGAGCTGTGGACTCTTTGGCAATCAGCACAATAAGGATGGCTGTTGCTTTAAGTACAAGGCACAGAAGACCAAAGTGATCCATGAATTGTCTGACACGGATGATTCCAATTCTAATGATGGAGAAGATGTTTACTCAGCCTGTGAGACCAAGATGAGAAAGGGCTTGGCTTATGCATATCAGGATATAAGCTATAAAGAGCTTCAAGCATACTTCTGTGACAGGAAAGAAGCTGAGGATGGGCCCAGTGCTTCTAGCAGGTTAGGAAAAGCTTAAGCAGCTAGAAGAATCTGGGTCTCTCACTACAGAAATATAAGATTCCCCACCAAAGAGATATCACAAATAAGGAACTGAAGGAGAGTATTCATGATCATATGCCAACAGGACCTCTTGATGAACAAGAGCTTAGCCAGGGTGCCAAACTGATACTTCATTCTGTTTCACCCTCTCCATCTATGAGTAACCCAGACACCTGAACATGATATACCAACAGACAAGAAGTCAAGCTAGAAGTGACTATAGCTCCCTACTAACATCCATATGATGGTCAGTGAGTGCAAGCTCTTTTGGACAGTGGATGTATGGTCACATGCATACATATCAATTGGGCTAGGAGGAAGAATATCCATCTTAAGTGTGTTGATGAACCCAGAACCATTACCTTTGCAAATGGATCCACAGGCCTACAGGAATACATTGCAGACATCATCATCAAATACCAAGGATGCAGAAAATGACTGGAAGTCAATATCCTGAACTTGGGTTACAACAGGATGTTTCTAGAATATGACTGGCTGAAAGTCCATAACTCAGAAGTCAATTGGGTTGCAGGAATGGTCCATATGGCCAGGTGTCCACCCTCATATGGTGAACTGGGAAAGATTGATCATCTTTGAAGGATTGAAGCAGAAGATTTCAAGGCTCCTTGACATATGGCAAATCAGAAGGTGGTGCAGAACATCACAGAATGACTCTTTGAACAGAACAAAGGGAAGGTCGAATGTAGACCAGAAGACCTTGTCCTGAAGGAGTTTTACAAGTATCTCCACATGTTCTCAAAGACAGAATTAGAGCAGATGCCATCCTGTAAGCCATAGAACCATGCTATCAATCTGAAAGACACATTTGTGCTGAAGAAAGGGCATCTAATCTCGCTTTCCCTAGACAAGCTGTTACAACACCAGTACTATACTTATACAAAATGGTACATTACAGTTGTAGTCACTATCCTTGGAACACCTATTGGGTCATTGATCCTAATGACCCTAGGTTAAAACCCTCTAATTACCTAACACATACCCTTATTTACACTTCCTGTACACTTCTCTTCTATTTCCTCTTTATCTAAATCTGTACACATCCCCATCACACTAATGTATTATCCTGGGCTCACTTGGTACTTAGCACCTTATTCAGATCATAGGAAAGCATACAGCTTGGTCTGTGTGCATACTCCTTAGAGTATAAATAGGGGCTCACATGTACCATCTACCTTAGCCTAATCCACTTGTATTCTTGTTGGCATTCAGTTGCAAGGCTTGAGCTACAGAGTATTAAGGACGAAGCTATCATCTATCTGTCTTATTTTCACCCATCACTATCTCATTACTTTGCCAGCTATAGTGGTTGCTGTAAGATTGTCCAGCCAGTGTGGTATCTAAAGGACTTGCACCTGGAAGGTCATAACAAATACCTTTGTGAGTGATCTGGTTTGACATAGCAGAGGCAGGTGAGGGCATAGACATATTGGAAGTTGCCAATAATTGTTACTGGTTGCACAGAGGTCTCAACAGGGAAAGAATCCAGTCCTATGGAGTCCTCAGTAGATGTCAAGCTACTGTATTAAAATATGTACCTATGATGTCTACAATAGGTTAGTTACAGTAGAAAATGTAGGTAAATGTGCTACTTACCCTCAGTAGATGTCAAGCTACTGAGGGAATAAACTAGAGGAAACACAAAGGTTTGTACACTCTAAGCTTATCTAATAATTACCATAAAAGGTAACCTAATGCGTGCTAGTCAAAAAATAACAACAACTCAATGTATCCCCAACTCCACTGTGCTCTGAGTCAAGGCCTTGTCAGCTGTTGCAGCTATGTGGAAGGATATCATTACAGAATATACAGAGAAAGAAACATGTGTACAGACAGACCTGTGTATCCAGTTTCTTGAGTCTTGTCTTCCAAAAGGGGAAGAAGTTTGCCCACTTCCTTGACAGCCTCCATACAAAATGAGAAGAGCTTGTGTCAGTTGGTGTTGTCATTGATGAAAAGGATTACTGTTCTATGACTATCTGCTCTCTCCTGACTGTGCTTGCAAATTTTGCCTTCAGTCAACTTGCAGCCACACAACTTCATTCTGCCTCCAAGATGATTGCACCTGACACCTTCATCTCTCTTGAATGGAGGTCTTGCACAGGGACTATACATGAAGTGAAAAACTAGGTAAGTTAGCAAGAGTAGCTATGCAATTTGATGTAGGAACCACCCACCTCAGTAACTTCATATTGACAAAGACTGAGGTACAGCAGGCAAAGTCTGAACCAAAATAATGGCATGATTATGTAATGCACCTTGATGTGGTAAGTGTGAAGTGTACTGTAAGTCCAAAAACAAAGTAAAAAACAACACACCCCCTCAGCAAGATAATCATTACAGTATCAAGCCCTTTGCTTGTGTGAATTGGCTATGTTTCTCCAATGTGAGAGGCTTTGTCAGCATGTTGGCAACCTGCACACCTGTTGGTAAATAGTCTAGTACAATTTCTCCTTCATTGATTTTCTTCCATATGAAGTGGTGTCAAATCACAATGTGCTTTGTTTGGTCATGGAAAACTGCATTTTTTGCAAGTGCCATTGCAGATTGATGGTTGACAAACAGCTTGACTAGGTTTCGACTGAGTTGGGATTTGAGTTCCAGAAATAGTGCTCTCAGCCAAACAGCTTCTTTTGCCACTGACATCATTGCTATATATTCAGCTTCTGTACTTGATAATGTGACAGAGTTTTGCTTTCATGATGACCATACAATTGTACCCCCTGCAAGAGTGAAGGTATATCCTGAAATCAACTTGTGGTCATCTGCATCTCTTGCCCAGTCTGCATCCACATAGCCCAAGAGCTCACTTGATTTATTTTTGTTGTAGACAAGTTGGGAATTTGTTGTCCAGCATAGGTAGTGAAAGAGTGTGGGAAGGAATGGGCTGACTCTCTCACAACTGAGGAGCACAGCAATGAAAGGAATGGAATGGAAGTCAAGTAAAGAGATGTACTTGACAAGCAGGGTTTATACTTGAGAAAGAATACTTGCATTCAAGTGTAGACACAAGTCTGCAAGAGGGTGAGAGACTAAGAGAAGATACAAGTTGAGAGACAAGCAGTTTGATTGAACTCTGACATAAGGTTGAGTTTATATACTACATTTAAAGTGGAGTCCAAATATATAATCAATCTAAGCTGACTGATAAAAGATAAGAGATAAGGGATAATGACTCCTATTGAGTCATAAAGATAAGGAATATTTCTTGTTCTGTGACATAGTTGTTATCCTAGAACTCTTCTTGGCCCAACATCTGTCAGTGATGTGGCCAGTTTTGCCATAATGAGAATATTTTACCTGTGAAGTAGGTGCATTTTGGATAGTAGAGATCTTTTTTGCCATGGTGGGCATTTGCTCAATTTGATCAATTAAGGCATGAGCCTTACTTCCTCCAGCATGGTGATGAGTAGTCTGCTGGAGGTTGTGTTCCACTATAATCTTGGTGATGATCATATCAGGTAAAAAGTTTGCTGGTTCAACTGTATGAACCAACATAGAAGTCATTGGTGAATAGGAAGAGGGAAGTACATTGAGGAGAATCATAGAACTGATAGAGGCTGGAATGTTTAATCCTGCAGCCTTGGCTTGACAAAAGAGGGAGGTAAATTCTGACAACTGCACTGCAACTGATTTGCCTTCTTTTATGCAGAATAGGAGTATCTTCTGGAAGACAGCAAAGAAACCAGAGACTCCTGATAGTATATAGTATGTATGGAGTGTATCCCAAAGATGTTTCGAGATAGACTCCTTGCTAGCAACATTTCCTTGTGCATCATGAATTTCCACATAAACAGTGTAGATGAGACTTTGCATGCTGGATTGTAAATATGACCCTATGATTGCACCAGCATGACAATTGTTTTTCTTCCACTTTATCCAGTCTTCAGCTCTTGTTCTGGGAGTACCTGTATTAGCCCAGGTGTCTGCACCAGAGATGATGTCCCAGACAGATAAGATTGTGAGAACATTTCTCATCTGTCCAGACTAGACAACATAGTTGGTAGGGCCTTCAAGAAGTTTGAGTTTCATAAGCCTCTAAGAAGTTCATTATAAAAAGGATCGGATGCCTTAAATCACTCCTGCATATAGCTGTCAAAGTACTCATTTCACATGCACTGTGTGGGTATGTCATGATTTGCTGAAGTATGATGGAGGTGCTGGGATTCAGCATTAGTTACATAGAATATTCTCCCAAATTGGTGAGCCATTTTGGAGGAGGAGAGTGCTGTTCTCATCCTGGCAACTTCCCAGTGTTGTTCTGGATTGCCACCACTGTATGAGTCCAGGCTTTTGATTCCTCATCCTTCTACAGACCAATGGTTGGCTCCCATTTGATATTGTTCCCAAGTGGTATCAGTTAGCACCAGGTGGTTGTTTTGATCACATTTGACCCAGGGATATAGTCAGGAAAAGAAAAGGTTTGGCTGGTTCCTTTTGTGAAGGTTGTCAAACTGATCAAACTCAGTGGGTCAGAACTATGCACAAAGGAGGGCAGAGCTACTCTGAAACACTCCAGAGTAGTTGGTCAGATGGGGCTTGGCTTCACCTTATGTGGTGTGCCCTTACAGCAGATCCGATGCCCTGAATTTCAGAGGGTCAGAGTAGTCGCTCAACAACTGAGGGAGAGAGAGAGAGGATCGGGCAAGAACTAGGACAGAGTGTGCAGAAGTTTTGTCGATCAAGAAGTTTAGTTGATATTTGAACTGAGGAAATATGACAGAGTGTTACAAGACTTATATATGGAGGAGAAGTCGGAGTATAGAATGTGAAACATTGGAGTAAAGAATATGAAACATCAGAATGGTACGGGTATTGCAAAGGAATAGACAGACAGACAGAAAGATGATAGATGTAATAAGGGAATGTCATATGTGATGGATGAATGACAGAATGACAAATGGAAATAGGAGAATGTCAGGTGTTAGAAATAAAGGTTTCAATATCATAAGTCCGAGGTGAAAGAACAACAGGGAATATGAAATAAGAATCAGAAATATGAATGGAGAATATTCTGGAAATACCAGAGTTGGACTTGTGCTTGGGATATGACAAAGGTCTATAAAGTCCAAATATTCCATATAGTCCTGGTTGAAAATTTTGTACCCTTGATCATGTACAAGTGCATGTTTTGTTTGACAGTATGATTGTGTCAGGAAAGCCCAGCCCATGTTTTCATAAATAGAACACAGTTGTTCCCCAAAATAAATAATTCCCCCTAGATGATGGACATACTTGGGGTTGAAGTCACTCTCTATAAAAGAAATCCCATCATGTAAAAAGGCATGGTGTCCAGTGTTTGCTAGGGCTTGCTTTTCCTCCATTGTTCTCCTATTTATTCCTGTAGTGACATCAAGCTGGATATGAGGGGGAAGGAAACATGGTACATTGTGCCTAAGCATTGGCACTTGATGTACCTCCTCCTGATCATCATAATCCTCACAGGTTGGTGCCAGTTCCGGAGTGATCAC
>JBBPKB010000648.1:0-11751 GCA_038089035.1 Boletellus dicymbophilus
CAGCTCGCCTTCAGCAAGCCATCATCCGTAGCAGTGAGACGATGACTGCTGTTGAGACACGGACATTATCTGTTCTCATTTTCATCGTCTCCTTACTTGGAGAGTATTGTGGCTTTGATCATCTCCGTGTCGAGCGACCTAGTGAGCACCTTCACAGAGTTAAAACAGGGAGGAAACCATACCTTTGCAGAATTCGCGGCTGAGTTGGATAGCATTTCAGAGGTATTTAGACACTGAAAGTGGAGCCAAGTTTTTTAGCTGAACACCGTAACAGGGGCCTATTGTAGAACACGTTTATAACAGTCTCCTTTCTCTGCACGCAAAATACAACGATCCCGGTCTCAAGGGGCGGATCTTACAATGTCTAGGTCTGTTTCCACAAACCGTATGAGACTCATCTTAGCTAAACTCTAACCAGGTTTTTTGTTTCGTGCTCAACCTACCTTGATGACACTGGAGCAGTCTGCTGGGATTATGGATGCGATTTTTGCTTCACCTGATGAAGAAAGTCGAGGGCGTTTGCTGAGGATCATGCAAGATTTTCTTTTTTCCGAGGCGGCAAAACATGCTGAACAACACAAAGGTAAGTAACGCACTTGGTCAAAAATTAATGGAATTGAAGTATGCTGGACAAGGCGCTGGACAAGGCAAGCATGACGGCGTTGTGGATATGGCCGAGCTCGTGGGCAATACAGAAGGTTTTGCCGACTCTGGGTGAGATTCACACCTTCGTCTACAATTCATGGTAGTGAGCCTGTATTTTGAACAGGGTCAGCTCCGCAGTCGTTCAGCGTTACATCTCACCCATCTTGGATGCCGCGCTGTCGCAGAACCCACAGGTACAAGCTGTTGCTATTGACATTCTGACCTTCACAGTCAAGCAAGGACTTGCACACCCACTCCAGGTACGTGGACGTACCTATCTATATTTTATAATGATATTACCAAACGTTTTAGTCTTTCCCAATTATTGTTGCGCTCGAAACGAGCCCAGTTGCGGCAACTAGCATCAGGGCAAACGCATTGCACGCCATTCTATACAACAAGCACATGAGTCTCCTGAATGCTCGCTTTATCGTCAGTGCAAGGCAGTCGTTCGATTACCAGAAAGCGATCTCGCCAAACAATGTTCAAGGTCAGTGTACATTTTAGTATAGTTTTGACAATACCAACTAGGGAGACTCAGGTTATCGTATGCAACCTGATCCAACTGCGCTGCTACAGCGGTGGTATTCACTCGTTCGGGAAAAAAGAACCCCTCGACAGGATTTCTTAAAAGCGCTGGTCAAAGCATTTGACATTCCGACTGCTTTGATATCATCTCAGGTAAGAGTATGATCTCATTCTTCTTCATTCGAAATATGGAATATGACGTCCAGGATGACGTTGAATTTTCCCGCTATATGGCCGAAAACTTCGCTACTTTAGACTTCAAGACTCAAGAAGAACCCCTTGGTGTCATTAAGCACCTCACGACCATCTTATCCACGTCTGGAATGCAAATTTTAGAAGTCGTTTCGCCCTCTAACCTACTCATTCAACTTCACGAGCCGCAGCAACAACCCACCCCGGATGGTGTAGTGGTGAGGCTAACGACTGTATTCCTAGCAATAGTTAATGAGTTTCATAGAACCCAGCTCCACAGGCGCCGCTAGAGCCAAGGCTTAACATTAATGTCATGAGGACATCGGTTATCATATGCATTGTAATGCTGCTGAAATCTCACTTGAAGGGATTGTATGGGCTATCCGAGGAGTACGTGGGATTGCGAGCATGCACGTCCTTGACTCATTTCACCTCTAGAAAATGCAGCAAATTTGTCCAGGGAAAGAAGAGTGCCGTTGGCGATAAAGCTGCCATGAAGCGCCACCAGTTTCCGATATCTTGGGACCGTCTGTCGTTTGCTACGGTACCCCTCATTCTACCCGAACATCTGGCCGTTCAAAAAGAAACGGTATAGTGGTGCTACCGTCCCACATGGGATGTTGTTTGACCTTTTTCTCGCGCAGTTTCTTCAAATTTGGAACGAAGACGGTGTGGTGGCCGAACCTGAAGACGACCCCGAGTGAGACACTTTTCATCAGCTGTCATACTCGATTTTCGAATGCATATATTTGTATTCTCTGTGCATTATAATGTATTTTACTACCAGGACAATACCAATGAGATCTAATTGAGGAGTCTCGGTATCTTGTTGTGTCTTGTTTATACTCTTTGAGAGACCATATCTATCTAACTTACATTACTTTGTACATGTACAAAATACGAGCAGTCAGCAAGTTAACTAGTGTTGCATGTTGTCAGCTGAAGGATATTCAGTATTACATAGGCATGATTCTTTCTGGATCATAGAATATATATTTAGAGCATTCTACAAATATAATGAGTTTAGTGTGTTAGTGAGTTTGCACTGTGCAGGCAGCTGTGATTTTGACCAAGATACTGGCAGCTGTACACACAAATTTCTGCTTCGAAAATTTTATAGTTTCCTCAAGCAAAAATGATTTAAATCAAATGGTACAGAATATTCTGCAAATCAATTCATGTACATTAATCTTAATAAGTGACAAGATCACTGATGATAACATTGATGGGTGTGTAGTACACTTGTTATACTTAATTGTACTCAAAATATCTACAGTCTGACAATATTACCATCAGCAAAAATAATCGAACCTTTTGGCATCTCGCCGATAGTTTTCTGAATATCAGTATCCAAGTATGGCTCGTCTTCGAAAACCCATTTTAGAGTACCACCGTAAGACTCTGGCAAGTCTCCCTCGTTAATCAACTCGCGAAGCGTACCTCCAGAATCCTTTCCTAAGATATGAATTTTCTGACGAGTACCCTCGTCAAACCAGCCCTGACCACATTTTGAGGCATCTTATGGGTGGAAACTGTTCAAAGCTTACCTTAACCCAATTCCACACTGTGGGAAAGAACGACGGGGAGTTGACAATGGCAATGGTATTAAGGGTTTCCGGGTAGTTGGCGGTGGCCATCGTGGATGCTTGTTGGAGGTGACTCCGGAGAGACCACATGGCGGCCAGCGACATGTCCGCCAGATCTACAATAGTCACTACTGAGGATACTGGTGTCGACGGTTCATGTGGTACATGGTTACATAGCGGTAACACAAAGCGGGCCATAAACTCGTAAAGCACGATGCTAGTAATGCGGCGATTAGTGATGTGACTGTAAAGTTCCGTCGGACAGAAAAGAAAGAAGCGAGAAAGAAATAGACACATACATACGTTGATACCGTCTCTCTGACGGAACTGCGTCCAGCTCCTGGCGGAGTGAGCTGTCAACGGAAGCCAATCGGTATACGTACACTGGTACGCCTCGCTGCAGAGAAACATTGGTTGCGAAAGCTTGGTCTGAAACGGACGGAATCGTAGAGAAAGACTGCATACTTTGTCTCGGCGCCCAGTCCAGCGCGGATAAAATCTCCGGGACGATTCCATTTCAGCGGTGTCAAAGTTCTCGAACAACTCGTCAACTTTGTGTTGCTTTCTCCAAGACTCCGCACGGGCGAACTGTTTCTCCGCCTTGTCGAGGTCATACCGGCGTGCTCGTAGAAAGCGCCTAACTGCTGTCAGACACTTTCAAGCTAGAGCTGAAGGGGAGAACGTACATCAGAGTCACGTCATCGTGACTTGCTCGCAACTTGTCCGTCGCTGCTCGATAGAGACCTACTTGGACGAGATTTGCTTTAAACACTTCAAGCAATCCAGCGTGCTCGCTTGCCGCAGTCTGGCTTCTTTCAGGTGGCCTCGGTTCTGCTGATATACGGCTGATGCCCATTGCGGGTTCCGCGCTAGCAGTCGCGATGATACCATTAGCCCGGCCATTCGACTCAGAGCTTGCGTCGGGCTTGTCAGGTGGAGTAGCCATTCCCAGTGGTCGCAACGACAAGCGCCAGTCCGAGTCAGGGTCCCAACAAAATGTCGTAACTTACTGCCTCAGAGTCACACAACAGCCACCACTGAGATCTGAGATCTGAGAGCGCATTGCTGAGCTGGTCAGTAGAAGTTGCAACTCGTAACTAAAATCGTCACTTATACATTTCATAAAATCCTATGGATGCACAGAGTTCACTTTTTTGTGCAACATCTCGAATAACTGTCTATCTTCTTTATCCATGAACAACATGACAGTTCCGAACCTTTGGACCTTGGTGAAGGCCAAGAGATAATCCCGGATGGCATTTCTCGTGTTTGGAGTCGGATCAGTCTCAAGTACGACCTGGAATGTACATAAAATGGATTTGAGCAACTCTGGATCCAACGAGGATTGGAACAGGGCTGGAATGGAAGATGGGGTAATGGCCTAAAAGTGATGTTAGCTAAGCTTTTCGGGGGGGTTTCGCAACAGGCAGCTCACATGAATGAGATTCCATTTGTCTGTGTAGGATTGTTGGCAATCCCATGACTTCGTAAATTGAAATAGCGTTGTTGGTGGGTTTGGAGGGCGTGCGCTGCTCGCATCTCTATGTGTTGAATGTGAGGGAGAGTTATGCGTCTGAATCGAGGGGGCAGTTCCGCTCTGTGTCCTGCTGATGATTGTATGGTTCCCCGTATGGCGGAATATTCCACCTGACACTTTGGTCGGCTTAGGTTCTTCGCGCGCGCGTTTGGCATCCACAAATGTACGCTGCTTTAACAATGGGGTTTGTGTCGTAGTTGACATACTCTCATTCTTTAGCGGGCGCGACGAGACTGGCTGAAGCAGATCCGTGTCGTTGATTCCTGGAGGTGTGACGATCCGTGTTTCTTCGGATGGACGGGTATCAGCTTCAATTATGTCGATTGGAACCCTGCGTCGTTTCGGAGTGGTAACTTCAATACGCGAGTCGAGAGCCTACAGACGAAAAGTCATTCCGCCAACTATTATCACAGCAATGAAGGACGTACGACAAGTTTGGGACGCTGTTTGAGCTTCTGTAGGTTTGATAGTTTTTCAAGCTCAAGTAATTCCTTCTTCACAGATTCGTTTGTAGGTTCCAGCGCGAGCGCTCTGTCCAGATCTGAAAATAGTCAAAGGATTGAAATTTTCACTGGTGTGATTCCGTACCTGCCTGAGCATCTTCCAAGTTTCCAAGTGCTCTCCGAGCTTGACCCCTTCTGAAAAGCGCCTTTACATTGTTGGAATTCAACGCCAAAACTTTGGTGCAATCTCTCTCCGCGTCCTCGGGTCTACAGAGTTGGACCGCTCAGTGGGCTGCGTGCAACTGCCTTTCTTTGTAATGCGTACTTTTCGAGCTTGAGATATGCCGCTGCTCGGTTCA
Source organism: Boletellus dicymbophilus (assembly GCA_038089035.1). Lineage (NCBI taxonomy): Eukaryota > Fungi > Basidiomycota > Agaricomycetes > Boletales > Boletaceae > Boletellus > Boletellus dicymbophilus. The sequence continues at coordinate 5,291 of JBBPKB010000648.1, forward strand.
GGAAGAATGTGTAGTCGCTGCTGTCCGCAATGATCGCTTCTGTGTAGTGTCCGATCGCGGTGGGGTAGTCGGCAGCTTTGAATGCCGCGTTCCCCTGGCCAAGTGTCAAACCACTACTGTAACTGTAACTAGTACTTACCTCGACTCACCTTGTCTTTCGCTATTTTCGTCCTTTCTGACGCCATCTGGTTTTGTGATGGCAGTCACTTTCTAAAAGGCTCAGTTTGATTCTTACCATCATCATAACATCATATTCGTCGGTTTCTGGCGTCACGATTCCCACAGCGGATGAAAGTTATATCCCGGTTTGACCCTCAGAACACGAAAGACGCGCGATGTCCCGCATGAATTCCGGTGGTTTGCGCGGCAATATGGGGGAAATGGACGTTAACGTGCCTCCCTGTGCGCCAAACCTTAGTTTTTGGAGTTATACCTGTCTCATGTCCCAATCCCAAGTCTCTGTTAGCAGGCCAGCACCCTCACTCCCATCGCCCCGCCTTTTGCATTCCTTGGGTGATGAAAATAAGTCTGTTCTCAGTCTGATGGTTGATTCTCGACATATCTTTGTCGGAAGCCAGTGCCAAGACATTTCGGTTAGTCTGTTCTATAACATTGGTTTCCCCCCTATCTAACTTCAGAGTAGGTGTGGGACAAGCATTCCTACACACTCAAGACCACTCTCCACGGACACACAGGAAGCATACTTGCCCTGGAGCTTGTGGAGCAAAAACAGTGGTTGTTTAGCGCATCAGGTAGGAGTCACCTGCGCATCTCATATTAGGATCCTGAAATCTCGCAGGCGATAGCACTGTAAGGGTAGGTGCTCTATTTATTCGTGGTGTCACTCACGTTCTGATTCAGACCAGATATGGTCTACAGAGACGTTCTCCGCAATTTATGTCCTCCACCCATATTTGGAAAGTGGGGCAGGCGATCTTTTTTCTCTTGCTTGGAGTCCTGTTCTGCAAACTATTTACCTAGGCTGCCAGAACACATCTATACAATGGTTCAGTTTTAGTCAGCAAGTCGCCTACCAAGAACAAACCCGTTCTGGGACGTCTACTCCAACTCGCAAAGTTCACAAGTTTTTTGACAGTTATCCTCAGTACACCCATAAACCCGCCGATCTCCTGGCGAACAACCTTGGCCATTCTCCTTTACTCCAGAGCCCTCATTGCAAAAATTTGATCGAAATTCCAGCTTCCAATGTTCTCGACTCCGCGCACTTTGGATATGTATACTGCATGGCGACGATGCCATCTCAGAGGACAGGCTCCGACGACTCTGCATTCCAGCCTGAGGGGATATATCACCTCTTGACAGGTAGTGGCGATGAAACAGTAAAGGTCGGTCCCAATGTTGGTACCATGATCAAGATTTTCACTTCTCGCAGGTATGGACATGCACTTCCCATGGCCCGGCGTTAGCGCATACGTTTGAATGCAATCATGGTGCGGTCTTGTCCCTCGCAGTCACGGGAAATACTATCTTCGCTGGGTGCCAGGAGGGATATGTTCAAGTATTCGATCTCGAGACTAGAACACTAGTCCGGACTATCATGATCCAAGAGGTCGATTTGTGCATCCTTTGACGCAACTGAACAATAGCTGATCATGTGATTTATACTTTTCCAGGACAGTGACATATTGTCACTGTCTATGATACATTCCGAGCTTTACACGTGTTCCTCAAACGGGCAGATACAGGTCAGTACTCAAATGTGGTCAGGACATCCCAACATGTTAAACTTGGGGATTAAAGCGATGGTCATCTGCATTTAATTGTACTGCCTCGTGGAGTGCCCACGAGGGAATCGTGCTTTCCTCTATCATAGCACATTCACCTCAGACAAATAGATACGTGCTGGTCTCAGGTGCCAATGATGGGTTTGTGAAGGTAAACAATCATCTCATTCCTTACTCGTGCACTGCATCCTGTGCAGATTTGGGACGTTGACTCGCCGTCAAATGTCCCGCCCTTGGATAATTCTCTGCCCGAGGCCGAAGATGATAACCATGGTGCGCGATTCCACATATGGACATCGTATCACTCATATATTGTACAGACATCATGATCTACGCACTTTCAATTTTTGTCTCTATCCCGAGTGTTAGCTCCGACCCTTTGCATCGCGAGGATTGTCGGCAGGCAGCCATCTGGCTGAAAAAGTGTTTGCACCAACTTGGGGCCGAGTCAACACTCGTGAGATCTATTTATACAGAAAATAATAATCGAAATTTGACCTTGCGTAGATTCCTACGGGAGAACACAGGAGTCCACTTGTTTTATCAACATTCCACGGAACGCAGAGCGAGCATCCGAAGTCCCGGATATTATTTTATGGGTAGAGTTATATTCTTCATTGTTTATTCATTTGTTCTCAAACTCCCAAGACATTACGACGTCATCTCGGCTCCCCGTGACGGCTGGCAGACTGACCCATTTGTTGTCACTGGCCGGAATGGATACCTATATGGTCGAGGTGTCACAGATGACAAGGGTCCCATTATGGCTGCAGCATGCGCCGCCGCAGAATTGTTACGAAAACGTGCTCTTGGTGTCGACTTGGTGTTTCTGATTGAAGGTGAGGAAGAAGCGGGCAGCGCTGGATTTATGGAAACTGTCTTGGCGCACAAGGTTCGTTTCTTTTTCTTCACCTTTTCAACACGTCTTCATTTTGACCAGTCACAAATCGGACACATTGACGCTATTTTACTCAGGTATGACCCATTCCCATGACAGTTGTGTGGCTTTTTCAAATTCGTTTATGCAGCAACTCTACTTGGATAACAGAATACCCGCCGTGCATCACGTATGGGCTGCGTGGCGTTGTCCATGCTACGATAGAAGTATGTTCCCAGAGTTTCAGTCACGCACCGTTCCAAAATGTCTCGTAGATTGCTAGCGGCGCTCCGGACCAACACTCGGGTATCGAAGGAGGAGCCACAAGAGAACCAATGCTTGATATGTGTGTGCCGCGTTTTGTGAAGCAGTCATTTGCGATCGACGTTCATCTACAGGATTTGCTTGCTTGCGACGTTGATGGATGACCAGCGTAAAGTTGCAATTCCAGGCTTTTGTGTGTTATCTAGCCTCCGTGGAAGCATTTCTATACTGACTCGAATATGAATTTGAATTCCAGACGACAGCGTTCGGCTCCAGAGCGAAGACGAAAAGCAACTCTATGAGTTGTTGTCATCTGTGACACAAAGTCCCGCCTCGGTCCTGTCTTCACGGTGGCGTGAGCCTTCGCTCACGATCCACAATATCTCGGTCTCAGGTCCCGGAAGTGAGTTTTTGTAGATCGATTAGCATAGATCGGTGTGCTTATGGCTCTTCACAGATCCTACTGTCATTCCCGGAAAGGTGACGACTAAGCTGTCACTGCGAATCGTGCCAGACCAAGACTTGGAAAGAATCTCTCGTGCGCTGGTCTCCCATCTCAACTCTTCCTTTGGCACGTCCCAGTCCCCTAATACACTTTCCGTACGTCTTTTACACGTTTTGATGGTGCGGAATAGCTGTATCTTTTTTTTTTTTGGGGGGGGGGTTTATTCTACCAATTAGGTCACCATCGATCATGCCGCAGACTGGTGGCTAGGTGACCTCAACGATCCGTGGTTCAAAGCGCTCGAAACGGCGGTGAGCGACGAGTGGGGTGTTGAACCCCTTCGTATTCGGGAAGGCGGTGTATGTTTTTTCTCTATCCTACGATCAAAGTAGGTTTACATACTTACCCATACTTTTCTCTTCCTTGCCTAGACAATCCCGTCTGTTCCTTGTCTGGAAAAGACTTTTCAGTGCCGTGCGCTTCACCTTCCGCTTGGTCAGAGCTCGGTGGGTGTCTTGTGCATTTTGCGTGGGGACGCAGACCCGCCTAGAATTGATTTACTTTTGGAAATTAGGACCGAGCCCATTTACCCAATGAGCGAATCTCGCTAGCCAACTTGTTGCGAGGCAAGTCCGTCTTTGAACGCTTCTTGACCAAGGTCGCGGGCGTACATTAGTTTTTGCACGAAGAAACCGTAGTAAAAAATACTTCCCGCGCCTCTCCTTTGTGTCCGTGTTAAGTTTGGCTGCTTCACGCAATCTTGCAATCATGAGATAAATTTCGAATCTGAATGGGAAGACTGCTTCTCAAGAACATTATATTAGCAGCGTTGGTACTGAGGATAAGCCCAGAGAGAGACAACGACAACCAACACGCCACTCTCGAAACAAAAGGAGAAGAAAAGAAAACGGTAAAATGCATGAACAAGGAATAGAAAATGTATTCTAGTCGCACATGCGCCACGGCGTCAATAATGACCAGGCCAGCCCGTCGTTGAAAATTTTGAATAACTACACAAGAGTATCGGCAACCGACACTCCGGTCAACCGCACCGCAACAAACGCGAGCCAGAGCCCCTCGTGACTTACCTCAGCATCTAGAAATGCGAAAATAAGAGCACTTGACTGAACCAGGCTACACAAGAAAAAAAGAGGCAAACAGCTCTGAGCGAGTGAATAGAAGGGTAAAGTAGATAAGGATAGGCGATGAGAACAGAGCAGAGAAGTGTAGGGGTATGAATTGAATTACAGTCCACACGAATGACGTGAAAACTAAAGAGGAAGGGAGGATGGCATAGCTTCACCAGTTCATGGTGCTCTCCCTTAGGATAGGTGTAGAAATGGTGCCTGGTTGAACTGCGCGACGCTCCCGCATGTTCGTAACGTGGTGATCGTAATTTTCTTCATCCGCACGTGTAGATTGGAAGCCCCTCAAACTGTCCTCAGCATAGTAGAAGCTCCTTCGCCGTTGGCCACCGACGCTATCTCGATCAAACTCTTGGCCCTCTGGTCGTACCCCGTGTTCTGCGTTGTCCGATAAACGTCTATGGGAAAGGGCACGACGTCTCTGGTATGCCTTGTAGCCGACATAAGCGACGATCAATATCGCTATGGCACCGAGGGAGCTAACGACACCAATAATCGCGTCTTCACGAACGCTGGATCCATTGGAAGAGGATCCATTGCTACTACCTCCGGGGCTCGGACTCGAAATTGCGGTTATGTCGTAACTGGGGTTTACGCATGCCGCAAGTGCCGAAGCGATGTCGTTGGCCTGATCAGTGTAAAATTTAGAATTCGAATTTATGATGAGATCGGCAAGTGCTGAAATTAGATTGGACGGTATGTATGCTTGATAGATCGTTCCGAGCATGTTGGCATCCTCTGGCCCCGTATATTCGCTGGGTTCGTAGGCCACTAGTTCGAAGTTTAGTACTTGATCGGCTGTTATAAAGTCAGTTCAGTGGACAGCTATATATGCACAGGAATGAAAAATCGTACCCAAGATGCCAAGAGCTTGGCTAATCATCACGGGAGCATATTCAAAAATCTGCCCTTGAGAATCGTCATTCTTTGCCACAAACGACCAAGCGAGCGATAGATTGAATAATATGCCGATTGAGCTATCACTGCTTGGTACATTATCGAGGTCGAGCGGAGTTGATGGAAGGATGATTTGCGGTAATCCACTAGGAAGGGGAGGGGCAGAAGGGGACGCCGTAGGAGCTGCCGAAAGCAATGACAATGTCGTTGGGACCCCAGTAAGCGATGCCGTCGGTGAAACACTGTTAAGCAAAAGCGAGGAAACCGTGGACAAGTAATTGTAGTCGGAATTACTGGAAGTCGAGGCGCTGTTAGTAGCGGTGTTGGCCGCTGTGGCACTGGCAGAAATAGTGTGACTGCTGATGGTACTCTTTAAGGGGAAACTTATCACAGTCGAGGTCGGGAAAGAGCTTATCAAACTTGCCGACCTTAAGAGTAGCGTTAGTTCGGTTCAATATACCACAATATGGCAATACCCACCGTGAATCGGTAGGGGTTGGTGTCGAAGTCGTGCATCCAAGAATACCCAAAAAAGCACAAGAAGTAGTAGGCGTAACAACCGAGTGAGAAGCAGAATGTCCAATGGATGTAGGGCCGCAACCAAAACCATTGAGATCATCGCAGGTCGTGGTAGGCGAGGCAGGAAGAGACTGGCTAACCGGAGTACTTGATGGTGCAGAACAACCAAACCCCAGACCTAGAAGGCCGCCACAAGAGGTAGTTGGAGTACCCACCACTAACGTTGGCTGCCCACTAGATGGCGGAAACGTTGACGACGAACATCCAAACCCAAGCCCTAAGAGCCCACTGCAGGGCGCTGTGATCGGAGAGGACGATTGCAAGGCAGGGTCTGTAGCCGTCGCAGAGGTCGGTGAGTTGGTCGACTGGCTAGGACAACCGATACCGAAACCTAAAACACTGAGACACGCAGCTGTTGGTGTTGAACTGGATGGCGACACAGAAGACGCAGGAGACGGCACATTGCTCGATGAACAGCCGATACCGAACAGACCACCGCACGAGGACGAAGCAGGATATGGAGAGGTCGCACTGGCTGAGGAACCGGATGGCGTCGGAGAAGCTGGGGG
>JBBPKB010000649.1:0-11746 GCA_038089035.1 Boletellus dicymbophilus
AGGAAATGCGCGTCTGTTGAACTCACCACACACCATGGCCGACGTTCAGGCCCCTTCACTGAACCAAATCCCGGCCCAAGTGGCCCTAGTAGTGCCCGCACCCGCAGAAGAGCCTCCAGTGGAGGCGGAGGTCGCTTCAGAGACACTTTATATCCAGAATCTCAACGAAAAGATAAAGGTCGACGGTCAGCACACCCCATCGATATGTCCTTTTCCCGTTCATTTGACAGTCATCTCTAAACAGTGCTCAAGGCCTCCTTGCGGGGTCTTTTCAAGTCATATGGCGAAGTTCTGGACGTCGTTGCACACAGTAATCTGCGGATGCGCGGCCAAGCATTCGTATCGTTTGCATCACCCGAGATCGCCGCCAAGGCAATGAAAGAGGTCCGGGGATTTCCTCTCTACTCAAAGCCAATGGTATGACGCTTGTATTTGATCATCTTTCCCGTTGCTAACACCGCTGCAGCAAATATCATTCGCGAGGACGAGATCAGACGCGGTCGTCAAGCGCTTGGATGCTGAAAAATTCGACGCACACAAGGCTGAGAGAGCCGAGCGCAAGCGTACGCCATACACATCGCTTACTTCTGCGCACCTAACCTTTCATCGCAAAGGAAAAACTCGTTACACCAACCCTCTCAAGCAAAAGTTCCGTACCAAAAGAATGGCCGCAGAAAGTGAATTCGTTTCCTTTCACCTATGGTTGTTTGACTGGTTCACATCATTAGTGGACGGGGCTGCTGCTATTCCGGCTCCCAAGCGGCCAGCTGTACAAATGCCAGACGAATACCTTCCGCCCAACAAAATCCTGTTCCTGCAAAATCTACCAGAGAGCGTCACCAAAGACCAGCTCATGGCTCTCTTCTCCCAGTTGGCTCTCCGTTCTCTTTCCTTTGCCTCGTCCACTGATTCCGATTCGCTAGATATCCAAATCTGTACGAGGTCCGACTTATTCCTACAAAACGAGATATCGCTTTCGTGGAGTACGTGGACGAATCAAGCGCAGGGGTCGCCAAGGATGCCTTGCACAACTACAAACTCGACGGAGAGAACAAGATAAAGGCAAGTTTTCATTTGGTCGTTGGTCTCGTGCTCATCCATTTCCTAGATCACCTTTGCTCGCAAATAATGCTTATTGTATCGTTGTAAGCCTTCTGTAATAAGACATAATTTCATCACTGTCTTTGGCCTCTCGCCGAGACCGTGAACTTTTTACGCGTGATAGCAAGCACCATGCCATATATGCCCTGAGACTTTGCGCGAATTGGTGCCTCGCTGCAAACTCGTTCCCAAGCCGCGCGAATCGCCGTCACTATTTTGCCACTTGAGGACCATTTGAGAAAGCTTCTTGCTCTGAACCTCCATCACAATCGATCACATCGTTTCAGACCAACCTACCTCAGCATGTATATCACTTTCGTGCGCAAACAAATGTGAACTTTTGGTATTTTCTGCTGACTTTGTAAATTTTCCTTTCCTTTTTTTTTGCTGCAATTCGAACAGGAGGACGAAGATATCGAAGATTATTCTGAAGGACTGGACGTTTTCAACGAGCAAATTAGATTCATGAGTGTGTATCGAGCGCACTCAGGCTATCGCTTGGTCGTTCATAACACTCTTGCTCGTTTCGTTCTTTAGGTTCGAACGAAACGTCGTCCACTGACACAGGTACCTCGGAGTTTTCAACGTCTCCTGTCCAATCGGAGCGCACCCGAACATTTCCCCTCCAGAGGTCGATAACGTCGAGCCGTTCGCTGTCGCCGATGGACGTCGATTCCGGTTTACAAGAAATGCAAGGTAACACCCTTCTCCTCCCGATGACGAGCGCTTAAGTTAACGCAACGATCTGCAGGTGTTACTATCAGTTCAACCAACTCGGGCTCGGACGCGGGTACTGCCGCGGTCTACGTGGGGGCCATGGCCACCACAACCATCCCGTCCAAGCGGTCCCAGGCTACCAACCGGAATATACCTGGCGACAACTTCTCGCTGGGACGGAATGGGATGCATCCCCTAAGCCCTTCCTCGAACGACTTACCTCAATCGTCCAAACGTCACCATTCCGCGTCGACTGAAAGTGTGTCGAGCGGAGGACGCTCGAGCCGCACACCTCCACAAGCCGCTGGTAATGGATCTTCTTCCAGGCCTGTCAGGCCTGGGTCCGGCGGCCATGGGACCAGCTTCGGCGAAAGCCTCGACCCCTTCGTCATTGCGCATGATGCCTCGGTCCAGCGCCTCCTCGACGCTAACAGCCTCGCTTGGGGCACGATATACGAGATCGCACGTGGCGTCAGCAAGAACGCCTGGCAATGGTCCTCGGTCACCAAGGAAAGGATCGAGCAACTCCGCGGAACGAATGCGCAAGCTGCGCATCGAGTGGCAGCTGTAATGCAAGAGCGCTCTGAGGCGGTGTTATCGCATGCTAATCGGCCTCGGCTCCCCGCGGCAGTGGCAGCCGCTGAGATTTGGTGCGTGTAACTTTTCGCGCTTGTTTGTTTTCGGAAAGCAACGTTTTCTGACTCACGTTGCCGTGTGATGCTCTTTCCCTACTAGGTTTGAATATGACCGCGAGCAGGACGCCATTAACGAGAATAAAGGCCGCGGCTTAGGTGGGATGGGTCCATGGAAAGGAAAAGATAACTGGTATGGCGGTCGGGTCCAGCAAACTGGCCGGCTTATGTGGGACCGGAAAGTCGGGTTTACCATTCAACTGGAAGAGCCCGAGATTCGGCGTTCAAACAGATTCTCTCGGTTCCTTGGATCACGTAGAATCCTGCAAGTCCATGTCCCTGAGGATCTACTGTTCAAACGTGGTGTCGAGGTCCGCTTGCTGTTGAGTCAGAGCAAGTTTGTTTTGTGTGGAAGGGTTTTTCTTCCCTTTCATGCAAAGGATGACAGTGTCTATATGCTGGAGACCAACGAAAACCATCAGAGAGCTACAGATTACTCAGAAGGTGATCAATATAGGATTTCATTGAAGGATTTTGTCAGCTGGCACAATCCATTCAAATTCAATAGCATGCAGGTAGGTGGATATTTGATGTGGTGTCAGTAAGGTCAATATCCTGGTTGCTAGCCAATAAGCAAATGGTCAACTCGGTGGGCCTTAGGGCTCTCCACCTCAATCCCCACCATCACATTGGATCCTGAACACATCTATGATATTGCTGACATTTGCAAGTACTTTTTTTGTGATAACCTTCATGAATCCAATCTTTTTTTGTCAGATGTTACTCCTCAAGACTGGGAAGGGAAGGCTCCTGCAGAAAAGGTACTCACAGATGGCTGTGGATTCATTAATGGAGCTGCCCTCAGCCAGATTATGAGAATGATGCAGTATACCATTCGGCCAACAGCTATCCAGGCTCGAATTGGAGGGTCAAAGGGCATGTGGGCATTACATCCAGACCCTCATGAGCAGGTTTCAGATGGGCCTGCCAAGATCTGGATTCGAGATTCACAAACTAAAATCAAGCTTCCTCCACCTTCTAGTCGAGGTGTAGCTCAAAGAACAATTGATCTTCTTGCTCCATCTCGCACTACAGGTCCTAGCAACCTGTCTTATCAAACACTGATCAACCTTTCTCACAATGGGATCAGCAGCCAGATTTTAAAAGATATGATGGCTTCGGGTTTGAAGGAGGAGATTCAATCATTTATTGATTGGACTCAGCCATATTCTATGGTTTTGGTTTGGAAGGCTGTAGAGAAGGCAGGAAGTGTAGTGGTGAGCAGACTGAGAAGATCTTTTGCAGGGCATGCTCGTGCCTTAGGTTTAGGCCAGCTACATCCTTTAGACAGTCAGAGTCAAGGAAGTGTGGAGGGAGAAGAGGAAGACTTATCTTACTTTCAACAGGCTTCAGATACTGGCCACAAAAAATTCTCTGGCCAACCTTGTACCCTCCATGAGAGTGTCTTGGAACTACTTCAAGCTGGCTTTCATCCTATGAAGCTTGATTTATTGTTCAACAAGTTGGAGTCTATCATCAAATTGGTCTTGAATGACTATGTTGAAAAGTTTCATATCCCAGTGGTGGAATCATGTGAAGCCTACATTATCCCTGGTAATCTCTTTTTAATATGATAACTTCTTTGTTGACAATTTTTTAGATCCTTATGGTGTTCTGGAAGAGGGTCAAATTCACTTCAGATCCTCAGAACCATTTGTCAACTCTGTCACTGGAGAACAGACTGACATTATTCTTGGAGATGTTCTGGTAAATTTCTTCATTTCTTACTTTACATCTGTTGTTGATCTTTATTTCAAGGTATCAAGAAATCCTACAAGATTGCCCTCAGATATCCAAAAGGTAAGTGCTTTTCTGCTTTTGGCATTCTTTTTAAAATCTATTATAAATATAGGTCAAGGCAGTGACACATGACAAACTGAGGAACTATTTTAATGTGATTATATTTCCTATCAAAGGAAACCAATCTTTGGCTAGCTTCCTTGGTGGTGGAGGTAAGAATCTATCTATTGTGTAGCCTATGATTTTATATAAAAACTGTATCTTCTAGACTATGATGGAGGTGAGTAAAGTATACAAATAATATTTTCCTAGTCTTTATTTTCCTTTTCTTGTAGATACTGTGATGCTTAACTGGTGCAAGCCACTGGTAGACCAGTTTAGAGGCTCTCCTCTTTGTACTACTCCTGTCAATCTGTCTTCTTTCTTTGAGAGAGAGGTAGAACATGTTAGAGACTTTGACAAAAGAGTTACAAACCTGGATGCCAAGACAGCTGAAGAAGCTTTTCAAAAAGTTCTTTTGTTGGGGCTTGCAGAAAACAAGGTGGGACTGTATTCAACATACCATGATGCAGCAGTATATTTGTTTGGATATGGAAGTCACAAAGCCATTCAATTGGCATACATGTAGGTTTATTTTATTTTATTTTTGAATACATTGCTGATGATGTGTGATCTAGGTTCACTACATGCTTGGATGCAAGCAAGACTGGCCTCAGGGTCAAGGAGCCTGTATTTGAGCAGGATAAGCAGTTTTGGGGGTCAAAAATGCCTTGGTATACTTGGAAGCTGAAGCAAGGAGAATCTGGAGATGAAGGGAATAATAACTCACAAAAACAGTACACCAAGCGTTTAGATTCAAGCTCACCATTTATTCTAGATGTTTTGGTAGAGGAGGGAGAGAGGCTGAGGAAAGAGGCTCTTTTGGAGTATAGGAAACTTAAGGACCACTCTAGGTTTGAAGAAGATCAAGATCTAAGTGGGCCTTGGAACTCAGCAAAAATGAAAGCTAATCAAGCAAAGATCAATGGAATCTATGGTTTCTCAGAGAATTTGGAAGATATCAATATCCATGTTGAGCAAGCATGGTATAATTACCAAAGAGCAGGGGCTATGTATCGTGGTGTTTCTCATACTTCAAAAAAGGAACAACTTTTTGACACTGTGACTTCATTGTTTGCAAAGTCTCCTAATTTCAGAGGCTTTGTGTTCTTTTCTGATGATGATATTCAGATTCTAAAGGCTTCTCTGGCTTCTACTATATCTCTTCAGTTTGCCTTTTCTGTTGCATTCCAAGACTTGTGCTCAATCAAAGCACAAGCTACAGGTAGTATTCCTGCTACCCATCAGTTTGCTCAAACATTTTCTATTCCAAATGTTGTTGCTCGCACTTACTCTCAAGTTCAGGGATCATAGGCTTATGTACATACTATGTACCTTTTTTTTGGCTTTTTTTTTGTTATCTTGACATTGTAAAATACCAGTATACATTGTTTCTTGGAGAGGAGGTCATATCAAGTACTAAATACCATATCTTGTACAAAGTCAAAAAACTGTCCCAATGAGTTGTCATTTTGATATGGCTGCCATATTATCAAAACATACCAAATGTTTTGATTCTTGAGCTGATAGAAAACTATGAGCAAGTACTCCATTTCATATACTCATAGTCTAGGATAGTAACTATATGTTGTTAAGAACCATTGCATTCAGTACAAAATGTGTAAACATCAGGACAGTTTTTTGAGCCACTGTATAAAGATATACACCATCTCCTCACTATCAACCATTTTCTATGTCATAGACCCTTCCTTGTTCTACTATCTATTCTGTGTCTTCTTTTTCTAAGGGTTCAAGTTGGAGAGGATGTTTTGAAGAAATACTAGCTCAAGACCAACAATTAAATCCTTCAGAGATAAATTTGGAAGTGGTGGAAATGCATACATTTACCTGCTTAAAGACCACCAGAATTTTATCACTGTATATTTTATCTCACTTCTCCTATTTTTTATTGTTTCATATACTCACATTCCATGCATTCTCATTTCCTACAAGGTTTATTGTCCTTCCTATAACCTTTTATCATCATCATGGCCTGACTCCCTGGATCTATGATCTCTCATGGCCCCCTTGACATATGTAGTCCTCATTGCATACTGTCACACCATAGCTGTACTAATACATTGACTTTTCACTCTCTACATGCTCTTTTCATTGTTTTATGTGTATGTACACTCTATGAATTAATAAAAAACAATCAGGACAAACAGAGATCTATCAATACCATTCTTAATCAATTAGATCTAGACCACTTATATACTAGGTATTAAAAATAAATGGCCAGAAAAGACAGATCTATCAATACTATTCAATCCATGATTAGATGCAGATCACTTACACTCTATGAGTTAGTAACCAATAGCAAGGACAAACAGAAATTTGTCAACACCATTCTCAATCTCTAATTAAATGTAGATCACTTATATCCTATAAATTAGTGACCAATGGCTAGGACAGACAGAGATCCATCAGCACTACCTTCAATCTTTAGTTACATGCAGATCACTTATTACCTATGAATTACAATAGCATAGACTATTAACATTATCACAGTCTAAAAATATGTAAATTTTAGGTTGCTTGTTTGCTAACAGTCAAATAAGCATGATACCATATCCAATTAAAAATTATAACACTTTTTGAAAATATAATGGTTTTATTTACCTCCTATTATCAATAATCATTATTGCATTAATTTTGTTGTTATGTCAATATTCCCTACCTTTGTATATGGAAACCATGTGGAAATTTGATTCCTCAAGTCTTTTTACCCAATGGTAGGAATGATTTATGTGGATTGATAGTAAATAGCAAGAGGGCTCTATAAAGAACATGGGCACATACATATATCCACCTGTATGGTAACATTACCTACCATTTTACAGCATACTTGATGCAAATTATTCTGTTTAAATACCAAGTTATCACTAGTAATTTTTGTAAAGCCTCATCCAACATGTCTATTGTCTTCTCTTGTATCCATCATCAGACTTGTGCATGTCTATCCATAAATTACCACAGACCACTTATACTATAAACAGACTTTATCTCAAAACTTACTTTCAACATATATTTTTGCTTTTGGAGGGTATTTTCTTTCTACTAGCTTTTCTCATCCAGTACCTGTACTTAGCATTTCATTCACATATTCACTCATCCTTGCCAATTTTTCATGTGGTGGAAGTAACTCATCTTGGTTATCTAGTTTTCTAAATATTGTGGCTTCTAATACATTATATTTTGTAAAAACCACTACAACTAGAACTGTTATTTTAAAATCACATAGTGAAGCATTTATAGCAGAGAAAGGTATACCATTTCCTATGTCACATCTTTCAAAAAACTTTTATTTTACAATCAAGACCCATCAATGGTACTAGTCCATTGGAATGCAATACCTGTTTTATGTAAAACACCTCAGCCAACTGTATATTCTGTAGTAAAGATCTGCCATATAGTATGAATTCACTCTCTGAGGCAAGCACTCCTAGCATGTTCCTTAACAAAGCTTTTTGCCTGCTCAAACTTATCTATACTATCAGCTTCAAACATGAGTCATGGACAATAAAGCCTGGATTACTCTTGAAGATCATCTCATTCTTGATGTTGTGAAGGCCTATGTTATAGCATTATGTTACCCCTTATGGTAATTATTAGATAAGCTTAGAGTGTATAAGTTTCCTCTAGTTTATTCCCTCAGTAGCTTGACATCTATTGAGGATATCATAGGACCTGGATTTCTCTCTGTTGAGACCTCTGTATGACCAGTAACAAATACTGGCAACTTCCAATATTAGCTGGTGTGAGCATGAACACCATATACCCTGCAAGTGGCACTCACCTAGCAGACTCCTGGATCTGTTTGGCAGGATCAAGCTAATCACAAGACATCAATGCATTACTAACCTGTGGATGAAATGTATGAAGTAACTCCACACCTTGTTCCCATCATCATTAAAGATCTCTGGATCTTCCATGGAGTTGCATATATTCTTCACAATGGTGGTTTAACTTGCATTAGCCTGGCTAGGAACAAGAGTCCTGAAGGGAAAAAGAAGAGTCAAATAATGTTTGCATCAAACTCAAGGACAACAACATGAGTCAACAAATTTAATGATCCTTTCTGGCTCAATGTAATTGTCGACCATCGGTCAAGCCAATCGGTACTTGATTTTGGACTCGTCTTTCCTGATACAATATTGCAGATGTGTGCTTTCCTCGGCTCAGGAACTGAGTTGTGGACGACGTCGCGCTTTCGTTAGAAGAGTGCTCGTTGATCCAAGGGTAAACCTTTTTCTTGTATGTCTCAAGTTTCCTCGCACGTTTCATCCTGCACGTAGAAGAATGACGGTCAATTTTGAATGGTTGACCATCCTCGCTCGCTGCTTTCTGCATGATCACGAGACAAGTATCATCTACGTTCTCTCTCGAGCCTGAGCGCAGCGACACTGACCACGAGTTACGCGTCACCGATGGCAGCCCCGGGTCTGCTAACTTGCGTGCGTACAACATCCATGTCCTATCTCTGCACTCGCATGTCCATAGGATTGCTGCGATTGAATTCTACCCGTTGGAGAGGGACGATGCGAGAATTGATCCAATGATGTTTTTGGGTCTCGGACTGAGGGAATACATTCGACGGCCGACTTCGGAACAAAACATCAATTGTTTTGTAATACTCATTTCTTCGCGACATTTTATTAGCACAGGAACCCGCGATGACGGGCAGCGGGCAGAACGGTATATTGGCTCAGGCTGTCACTCAGCGAATAAAATTCAATCATTGGGCGTATTTATTTATTTTTCGCCAATGGAAAGGTGGGACGTGCTTTGCTCTCGATCCACATCGGGGAACACTCTTCTCTTCCCTTTCACGTTCTTATTGAAAGAGTGGTGAAACAATTTCCGAGTCGCTGTTGTGTAGCAAGCGAGTGATTATCGGTTTCGTCGAGTGAAACCTCGGTTAGCAACGGCGCAGAAGTTACTTTTCGACCACCGCGACCTTGGTCAGACATTTAAAAGTCGGCTCCTTCCCGTCGACCGTTCCCTGCATCGTAGTCCCTTTTTCTCCGATCCGCCATCCATCTCATGTCTTACAAGATCTTCTGTTTGGGCAACCCTCTTCTCGATCTGCAAGTTCGAGACGGGGAGGAGATTTTGAAGAAATACGAGCTCAAGGCCAACGATGCGATTCTCGCCGAGGACAAGCATCAACCTATGTACGTCGATCCCCTTCGAACTACCCTCCCCCCGCCCGCCAGTTCATTTCCACCGACGTCGTCGATTCTGCCCTTTTTTTGACCGAGGCTGACAACTTAGTGTTTTTTCGTTCGTAGCTACGACGAGATCGTCAAGAACTATTCCGTGACGTACGTCGCTGGAGGGGCGTCCCAGAACGCCGCGCGCGGCGCCGCTGTGAGTGCAATCGTAGTAGCTCGAGCCCATTCCCTTGGAATTGATTTTTTTTAAATAACTATTTGGGAACGATCGTTTGCGGGACCATCCCCTTGTTCAGTATATCCTCCCCCCTAAATCGGTGGTATACACGGGATGTGTCGGCGACGACGCTCTCGCCGAGCAATTGCGGGAAGCGAACAAAAGGGAAGGACTGGACGAGGCGTATCAGGTCAAGGCGGGCGAGAAGACTGGGGCGTGTGC
Source organism: Boletellus dicymbophilus (assembly GCA_038089035.1). Lineage (NCBI taxonomy): Eukaryota > Fungi > Basidiomycota > Agaricomycetes > Boletales > Boletaceae > Boletellus > Boletellus dicymbophilus. Next base: position 9,966 of record JBBPKB010000649.1, read on the forward strand.
TGTGATCATCACCGGGCACGATCGGTGAGCAATTCCTATCATTCAAAATCGATGTGCCGCAGACTCGCGATGTGTCATATCGATATGAGCCGCGAGGATTTTGGTTTTGTTTCGGTTTTTGTTGATCTTTGAGTGACTAACTTTTTTTTTTTTGGGGGGGGGCTCTTTACTATCAAATGAAATTAAAAAAAGGTCGTTGGTGACGACGTTGCGCGCGGCCGAAAAGTTCGAGGAGTCGCATCTGTTGTCGGCCAAAGTCGCACCACTCATACGAGGCGCGGAACTGTTTTATGTGGAAGGGTTCTTCCTCACGCACGGTGTCGATACCGTGCTCACACTGAGCAAGTACGCGTCGTTGAGCGACAAGGTGTGTGTGAAGCTTTTCCCCCCTCCTTGAGTGCTGAATTACCACCACCCCGCACTCTCGCAACACCTCGGCTCAAACCGGACGCTCTAATTAAATCCCGATCTCGTCTCGCGAACGCAACAAAAAAAAAACACCCCCCCTCCTCCACACACGCACGCACCTTCGACAGACCTTTGCCCTCAACCTCTCCGCGCCGTTCATCCCCCAATTCTTCACCGCTCAACTAAGACAAGTCCTCCCTTACACCGACCTCATCATCGGAAACGAGTCCGAAGCGAAAGCGTACGCCAAGGCCGTCCTCGAGTCCGACTCGGTCGACATCGCGACCATCGCCAAAAGCATCGCGGCGTATCCAAAGGCCAACGAGGCGCGCAAGCGCGTCGTGGTGATCACGCAGGGTTCGGAGGCGACGGTCGTCGTCGACGGGACGAATCCGGATGTGGCCAAGGCGTACGCCGTGACGCCGATCCCGGACGAGCAGATCGTGGATACCAACGGTGCAGGGGACGCGTTCGCGGGCGGGTTCCTTGGTGCGCGCGTCGCTGGGAAGAATTTGGACGAGGCGGTCGAAATCGGGCACAAGCTGGGAGCCATGTGCGTGCAATTGGTACGGTTTTTTTTTTCGTTGTCTCTTGGATACGAAGGCCGCAATATTGATTTTTTGATCTTTAGGTCGGCCCTCAGTTCAAGTGGCCCAAGGTTCAGCTGCTCTGATCTCTCCCTGTCGGCAACGAAGATCGCCCCAGATTTGTGTTTTGTATACCATAGATCGTCTCACGCCCACCCCACCACCACCCCTCGCTCTCAACAGCGAGATCCAAACGTGTATCTTTACCTAAATGCCGTCACACCACACTAGCTCTCCACAGCACCACGCACGTATTAGCACCACAATATATCTTCACATCGCACACACCCCCAGCAATTGAATGCAGATCGTGATATCAATAAGCGAGAGGGAAAGTGTCTAGGAACCATTTCTACAGCATTTCTGTCAACATAGTGCTGCGTCCACGCGCTGTCGTGCAAAACGTAATGTGAAAGTAATGTAGTGTTGACGTCCCAAAAAAAAAAAGAGATCAAAGTAAAGTAGGAGAGTATAAAATCAATATAATATCATACGTATAGTACAACATCTTCATGAAGGAGGTGGAGATGCTAGAGACTCCTGTCTCAAAATCTGAAGCATCAGATCGAGTACCGTGGAGGTCACGTTGCTCGTACTGACCTGCGTCAATAGCTCGGCTGGTACACGGACGGTCAACCGGGGGGACGACAGAAAAAGGAACAAGAACCTTTACTGACCTGGGTTCAACATCGGCTCGCCGTCCTCTGTGAGCATCTGTTCCATCTCGAGCGGACGTTCTAGAGGAGCCAAATGAGGAGACGGGTACGAGTGGGGAGAAAGTAGAGT
>JBBPKB010000650.1:0-11740 GCA_038089035.1 Boletellus dicymbophilus
ACGGACGCCGCTTGCGGCTGCCGGACATCATTGCGTTGTCGCGTCGTCGGGCCCGCGGTGGGCTTGCGTTCCTCTCGGCTTGTCAGACGGCAACAGGGGATGCGGATCTGTCCGACGAGGCGATCCATATCGCGGCTGGGATGTTGTTTGCGGGATATGGAAGCGTCGTTGGTACGATGTGGTCCATAAGCGATAATCTTGCGCCGCTGGTGACAAGGGAGGTGTACGAGCGACTGTTTAAGCTTCGGGAGGATGATGCTACCGCAACGGGACCGGATTACCGGGAGGCGGCGCGAGCGCTGCAAGATGCCATCGCAAGTGTTCGAAGCGGCTCGAACGTATCCTTTTCAGAGTGGCTTCCGTTTATCCATGTTGGTCTTTGAGTGTTACCTAGCAAAAAAAAAAGTATGATATTACCAAATATAGTAACTTTTAGTTTCAAAATAAAAAAGGTCAAATTGCTTTTTTCGGGTGTTTGTTTCTGACCGATCACTTCGTTACTTACATACGATGCGGTACGGTCTACCAAGATCACCATCCCCGTCTCCAGTGCGCCGGTGGGCCTCCCAAAAGCTCGCGTCTGCCATCCATTCGCTCACGAATCCGTTCCCTCAGCTATGCTCGCAGAAGCTCCAGCTTTGGCTTGCCCCCGGACTCGGACAGCGAGCCCGAGGAGCCGGTCAGCGACGTCGAACACAGCAGACCCGGTTCGCCGTCTTCCGTCACCGACTCCGAGTCTGTCCGTTTCGACTCGGACGGAGAACAGCCTGTCGTGGCGTCTTCATCGTGAGTTGCCAAACAAACAAAAAGAGAAAAAACTGCCTCATCCCCCCCCGCCTTCCCCTTCGTTTTGTACTCACGCACACAGCACGACACGCAGAGAACCGCGTAGTCCTGCGGAGATACGACATGTCGAGGAGACGGTCGCTGCGATACGACTGAGGGCACGCCATCACGATCCGTACGAAGAATGGGAGAAACAAGCACGCAAGGACGCGTTGGTGCGTTTTTCTAGCTTAGGGGAGTCAATGACTGGGTTGAATTGATGCGGTGGTTTTTCGCTTAGCGTACGGCACGTAAAGCACACGAAGAGAGCCTCGTCGAGACGCACGAACACTGCGCTCGGAGGAGGGACCAAGACTTGCAGAAGCTCTCCGCGAGGCATGATCAGCAGATGGTGGAGGTGCAGAAGCTGCTGTCAGCGCTCAAGGTGAAGCAACAGTCGGAGACGAATCAGCTTAGGATACAGTGGAGCGAACAGGACAGGGTGCAACAGGAGCGTATAGAACGTGTCATACGGATAGAGGAGGAAAATCATCGAAGGAAGCTGGAAGCGGAAAGGAAGAGACGCGAGGAGGAGGAACGTCTGAGGAAGCTGGAAGAGGAGAGACGATTGGCAGAGGAAGAGAGGAAGCGGAAGGAGGAGGAAGAGAAGAAGAGACAGAAGGAGGCGGAAGAGGCAGCACAGCGAGCCAAGGAAGAGACCGAACGGGAAAAACGTGCATCACTCGCGACGGCAGAAAAGAGGAGAAATGCACTCGGAATCGGACAACCTGAAGAAGACTGGGCTCATGCCCGCCGGACGCTCAAGGTGAGTCGTATCTTGGCGGACATTGCTGCGGGATCTGAGAGGCAATATGTTGTAGAACCTCAAGGATGGTCCTATGAAAACGGTGAAGAGCGACAAGACGTTAAAGCCGCAATGGAATGCGATCCGAAGACAGATTACTCCAAAGATAGGCCAACTGACTCTGGACCAGGCCACCATGGCGCGGATAGTGAGGCATCCCTCGTATACACGATGTCGCTTACGAAACTTGTCACTAGACCAACCAGATCTTCGAACTGATCCAACCACAACAAGCTGTCTCGCAACCTCTGTATCTCGCCTCGCTATCTTCTTTGGCCAAAGCGATCCTACTGCAAGCGGAGACCGAAGTGACGGCGGAGAAGAAAAGCGCTATTCCCCTGGCGCTCGTTACCGCGAACCTTTTAGAGAGGCTGCCAGACTTTTCCGACGTCTTTTTTGCGAAGCTTGTGCAACGATCTGGCGGATGGCCTGTGCCGAGTGTCATTCCATCAACGGACGTCGATGGCTTGGCATGGGTGGAATCAGCGCGCACAAAAGCAATGGGGTACCGTACAACCAACGATGAGCAAGAGACGACGGGGGACTACGTGGCTCGCGTCTCCGGGATACTGCGCGTGTATTTCCTCGTGATGGCCGCCCCTGTTGCGAAGCCACTTGACAACATGTTCCGATTGCCCAGATATTGGACGTATTTTGCCAGGATGTTAAACGAAGAGCGATTACTCTCTACCGCGGTGGCCGCGCAAATCTTATATGGTAAGTGTTTTGAGGGAGGATGGTGTTCACGACTAATTGAATCGCACAGCTGCGTTGGATGTGGGTGGAATGGAGGCAAAGTATATATGGGGAAGGCAATGGGTGAAGCTCCTCGAGGTTCTGTACGATGCGGCGACAGTGGGCGTCGGGGGTAGAAGTGAGACCTTATTGGGAGGAGCAACCCCTGAAGGCAAAGCAGCATGCGTCCGGGTGCAACTGGAGATCGAGAACATCATCAGGAGCCCCTAGTGCTATTGGGTTCGATGGCTATCGGAAGCCTAGACCAAGTTGTGGATTAATCCACGCCACCGGAAGTTGTCATTTTCTAAGACCGGGTGTCGAGTGATATCCATGTATGTGTGTGCTGTATTGAAACAAGGGATATGGTGTATCGAGATTTCTGGGACGCTGTGGTTGATAGCCCGCAAATGAAAGCAGCGTGTTGCGGGGAAGCGTTGATGCAAAGCTTAGTGACTAGGTTCTGGTGTGCTCCCATTGGCCTCGTGTGTGGCTTGACTCCTTGGGGGGTCAGATATGGGCCGTCCCGTGGCTGGCACGATCTGGCTGGCTGTATGGGAGAATCCGCGATCAAAAAAAGTGCGAGTGGGAGGACTGTGGGCCGGAATGACCAGCCATCCAACCGGGATATGAGCCATGTGCCGGCGAGTCCCGCTGGGGCCACAAGCTGATAGAAATTACGAACGGCTGCACCGAACAATGTTGCGCCAGGCACATCGACCCGAGTATAGCTTACCGGAGATATGATCAGACAGGGATCTGATCAGGACGGATGGAAATGTCCAGCACGTCCAGCTTATCGATCGTCCGTTCTAGAAGGACGTAGCCGAGTCGAGTCGGACAGCGGACTCACTCCGAGTCAAGGCTGACCAAGCGCGTGGGAACGGACTGTGCTGACGCGGACGACAAAACACGCGGCACGCGCTCGGCGGCGGGGCTGTGAGCGGCATCGTGCGGCATCTCGGGCGGCATTCACAGGTGCGCGCGATGCCCTCTGCCCTACCTTCCTAAAAAGTAAGAATTGGCATAAATCTCGAGAGAGGAAAAACAATCTCGGAGTTAGTAATGCTGCAGTGCCATTTGTTTGGTCGTGCCCAACTCTGATTAAAGTTTGGCGAGCGAACTACTCTTGGTTTTTTCGTTCATGGTATTTATCCTCCACCTCCTCGTCAGGCGATATCCCTTGTCGTTTTTTTTCTGCTAGCAATCCTGGCAAGGGCTCCATCGTTCTGTCCCTCATGCTGACGCTCAGTCCTGGTTCGGTCTGCGACGTGTGCGCGGACGAGTTCGGTCCGCAGTGCATCCCCCACTCCATTCCTTGCGGTAACTCGTTCTTCCGGCTCCCACTCGCGAAAAAAAAAATGCTGACCCTTCTTTCTGTCCCCAGGCCACGTCCTCTGCTCCACCTGCTGCCACAAGATCGTAGAAAAGACGCTGCCACGCCTCAAACCCGTTTGTCCTTTCTGCCGTGAACATTTCACCAGCGACGATGTTCGTCTTATCCGCATCGACTTTTCTGCAAGCGGATATGCCACCCCAAGGCGGCGGGGTGGCGTGCAAGAGGCACTAGATCTTTCCGTTCACCAGCCACCCCGCTTCCCCATAGTCGAGCCCTCTTTCTCTCGTACCCGTGCAGAGGCTCGTCGTCTCGAGGACAAGGTTGCCGCTGTGGCCGCGAAAAAATGTTCAGTCGAGGAGGTGTCCACTCTACATCAGGAACTTCAAGAGTGGCTAACGCATGACGAAAAACAACAAGATGATCAGGTCATTCCCCTCTACCCAGCTGCCACTCCGCTTCTTTTTCTGACTCGCATTACAGGTTTCTTCTCTTGCTTTGAGTGCGGCGCTGCTCAGAGCTATTCTCGTGAACCACTTCGCTCATTCCGAAGCAACAAAAATGGCCAAATCTGTCGAGGCCACTCTCAAAGGGAAGCTAGATGACATGGAACTATCCATGACAAAGTTGGAAGCTGAGCTTAAACAGTACGTTCCATTCTATTGTTTGTATTGCGTTTCCTTATCTTTTCTACAGACAGGTAATTGTTCTCTCCATTTTATCGGGTAACTTTTTTTTTTCTTAATGACACTTTACACAGCAATCCCTCTATACCCAAAAAGTACAAGAATGTCAATCTCTGCGCGCAGAGATCAGTCGTATTGCGCTTAAATCCGCCTCGCGCTCCATTTCACCTACGCGCTCCGCCTCTGCCGCCCCCTCGTCGGCCAGCGAAGTTCGTCGTCCGCCTGTGTCTCCGTCTGGTGCCTCCGTATATGGTATTCCGCCTATGCCTCCTATGCCCCCTTCTACTCCTACACCTGTATCACGCTTTGCTTCTCAGCACATGCGCAGCGCTTCTGTTTCTCCCGGCTCCAGACCAGTCACACCTGCCCGAATGACGACCCCTGCTACCCGTCACGAGACTCCCCTCCGTTCATCTTCTCTTCGCCCTACCTCTCCCGTGTCACCTTCCAAGCCTCGAACCATGTCTATCTCAACTACCTCTCCTCAAAAAATCCATCGTTCCTATTCAGATGAATCGGACAGAGAAGTAATCCATGAACGTTGGATACCAAATCCCAATATCGCGTACAGCCCCCCCAACGGGAAAACTATCAATTATCCGTACGCAACGGCCCGCTCCCGTTCATCGGGTTCCAACGCAGCCTGATACCACTGCATCCTCACCTAGACTTTTCTTTTCCTTTCGGATCTCAGTCCATCAAATCTCCGGACTAATATCCTAATATCTCTCTTATTAGCTATCTTCAGTCTCGTTTTGATTCCCTACCGTTTCTCTCTAGTCTCTGGCCTCATTTCGCATCTCTGGTTTCCTCATCTCGCAGATCCTTTTTCTCGTTTCTTTCGTCCCTAGTGCTTGATATCTCTCATCTTTTCTTTTGTCTTCGCTGCTCCTTGCGTAATTTTCTTTTTCTTCTGCTGTACCGTACATTATCATCTTTTGTTCTCGTCCTGGCTGTGGGATGGATTTCTCAGCCACAGTTTGTTACCTGCTTTCTGTTACTTATTCCCTTTGACCTTCTACACCGTCAAGGAGAGCGTCTTCCAGCGCTGATGGTCCAGCAGTTTAATACTTGTGTAGCATTGCGTTTCCTCTTTCTTGTCTCGTTACGCCCGATAACCTTTTTACGACCATTTTGTTTGCAGATTTGTAGATTTCTGCATTCTACGGACATTAACGACTTTGGTAAATGATTCTTGGTTACGACCGTACTATAGATGAATGACGTTGATGATTTCTTACTTCCATCGTTATACCCGGGTCCCGTTGGCACGGAGTCCTTCCGTGTTGGTTTTGGTTTCGCTGAGCGGATCTCATTACACGGGGAAAGAGTTTTCTGATCTGGCGAGTGTTGTTGATCGAACGTGAGCTCGTTCGTTTCAGAGCATTGTCGTCATCCATCTGATTTGTGATGCAGCGTCAGCATCGCTTTTTTATTTCCACTTTCTTATCTATTTACCGAGGTCACCGCCTTGTACGAGTCCCCTTTGATTATGATGAATATGATATTGCGGCAAAGTTGTTTCAACCCTTTCACATGGGTATAACGTGGCGACTATCAATGCCACCAGGCGCTGTCAAAGGAAAATGCCATCATGCGCCCAGGTTCCGGCACCGCAGCCAGCCAGTCCACCGCCTGTTTCGCGTGAGCGCGCGGTTCTCCCCTCGCACCCGGCACCTTCCGGCTGGTATTCGAGAATGTCATTAGAAACGTATATCTACGTTGGCAAGGTCCGTAGCTGACGATTCCTGCGATGTCGCCTCACTTTTATTTTTCGAACTTATCAGAACCCATGGAATCAGAACGACTTGCCGTGCACCTTCCTGAACGAGGATCTTTTGGTCCTTGCCAACGCGTGTTGGTCGTATGTACGTACTAAACTTGAGAGAGAGATAAGGCTCTGATCAGAGGCGTGTACGTACCCGAAGGGAGGCCACGTTGTTCGACGTCGTTCTGTACGCTTGGTGTGTAATAAACTGCACACGCCTACTGACTTATCGAACGCGGCTATAGTAGTAAAAGTTCAAGCTGGGCACGGGCAGGCGGCCCTGCCTTTGCGAAACGTTGATCACACGTGTTTCTGAACGACGGCCCGGGTCTGGCGATGTCAATAATGTACATATCGTATGTGCGCGCGCCGCATCACCCACATCTGCAAAAACTGGATAAGTATCGATGTGGTTTTTTCTTTTGTTTTGTTTTCGAAAACGTTTATCTGGATTGAGGGAAGCCTTCCAGGATAAATATTTTTCAGGAAGCATGTCACTGACTGCAGCGTGCCGCTATCATGGATGCATTACCTGTCGAGTCAAGCAACCTCAAAGGAAAGACATCGAAGGACCCGGTGTATGGTATACGATTCAACCCGCTCCGCTGATCATCGATCGATCGATTATCGGGGACTTTTATACAACACGCATGGATTCGATTTCGAGAAAGAAACTTAACTTACACCAGCACATACTTCTATGGTCAGGGGGGCAGTGGGCACAAACACCATCATGGGCGAGTTACAATTGAAATCACAATAACAAGTCAATCAATTGAGCCCTGGGATCTGCCAACACGGTTCCACCTTGTGGCGGCAGGCTGTCCGCTCACATGTGTGCACAGTGTGTGGTGCCAGACTGCAGTGGCCCGTGTGATACGGTGCCAAACGGCCACTTGATCGATATCGCTATCTCTATTTCCCAAAAGGTTGGGTGGCTAGTATGCGCCTGCCATTGTTCTAAACGCATATGTATATTTATTAATAACTTGATATTATTGTCACCCAACGTGTTTTTACATATTCATATTCGGGCTTTCTTCGCGAAAGGGTGAAGGGGGGTGGTGGAGGAAGTGCCTCGAGGCACTTACTGGCAGGACGGAGCGGTGTTTTTGACGTAAACCATTTCCTTCTTCTTTTATCGCTCGCGTTTTTCTTTTTAAAAAAAAAGAAAAAATCTATATGCGATTTTCGATTTATAACACACACATACACTTCGAGTTCGAAACCTGTATACGTAAGGGGATCCGTTCTTATACGATCTCTGAACACGATGTTAGTTGTGATTTTGAAGCGTGGTGATAAGCAGGAGAGCGCCAGTTTACACAGAAAGAGAAAGTCCAAACATTCCGAGGTCCAAACTCATCATATTTGTTGTTTATATTATAATACCGCTCGGAGGTCGAGCGGGTTGATCGCGGACACAGGGCGACGTTTGACAAAGGAGATGGGGATTCTTTTTAATTCGAGGCGACACTCACACCGCGGCCCGTCTGTGCTAGCGATGATTTCAAAGGAAGAAGAAAAAAAAGAGGCATGCGGTACGGTCAGGACTCGAAGGTTCAGGTACTTACCGTAAAAAGGGGGAGGCTTCGAGGCCGGAATGCACGGGCCTAACTGCCCTCGCCTGATCGTTACATAAGCCATCATGATGACAAGGTCCATACTTAGGTCCATCGCCGCCAAGGGGGAGACGCTGTGCCTATTTTGGGTTCGAACAGGGTTATTATGTATGCCTGCTAGTATTATTTGGTTTCGCGCATAGCTTGCAAGCGACCCAGTATGTGTGTACGTGTGTGTATCGCTGTAATATGGCATGTGAAAAACAAGTTATAGTAGTTCAAAGGCGGTTCGGTTTAGTGCGCCAAGGCTGACGGAGTGATGGATAGGTCCGGTGGGCGGCGGCGGCGATCGTGACGCGCGGCGTATACATATGCAGCAACATTTAGCGTTTGTACATATCGTGATTCGTGCGTCATTTCCGCGAGCACTTGGGCCCGTGGCGCAAGCGTAAGTGACATAACACTGGGAATGGCAAGGCCCATCCCCCACCCCGACGGAGCCAACGGCGTTGTAGAATTGGGTGAGGCCTCGTCGTTCCAGCGTGGCCGTCGTTTTTTTGGCTGGCCCTTTCTACGGCCTCCGCGCGCGGGAGCGGGGTTTCCATGGATAAGTTTGTGATCGTTCCATAGAGAAACTTGGCGCGTTTTACTGCGGGTTTCGTTTTCCCATTCGGCGGACTTGAAAGTTTGATGCTGCGGCGTAACATAACCCTACAGCGAACTTCGACGAAGGCTCGGGTCCGCCGCTAGACTAGAAGTCTCGGGTAAGTATACTAGCTGGCATAGACGACCCAAGCGCGCCGAATGGTTTTGGACCGACTTGCTCGACGTAGATCTACATATGTACATGCACGAGAAGTTGGCGCAGCTTGCCAAGGGGAGACGAACCTTGGTGCGTCCTTTTTTTTATAAGTTCAAATGTCGTTGTAAGGAGATTCTGAAACGTGCCTTGCTCCTCCGACTTATCAGCGGTTCCGACTTGTTTTCTTCGCTAAATCATTTACTTGTTGGCATCGGATTGGACGACAACGAGAAGTGCTAGTACTTAGAACAAACTTCGAGTGGCGTCCCGGACGATGACAAAACGGCCGGAAGCCTGGTTCAAGGACTCGAAGCTAGTACATATGTCCTTATTTGAAGGCGCGTTGAACATTTCCACTATCTACATCTAGCGCCGACACGTTTTCAAGAGCCTAAGGTGGCAGAATGCTTGTTAAACTCCAACGTTAGGCCTAGTACTAGGCGAACCACCATTAGCTTGCTTGATAGTGACGTGCTAGCACACAATCGATATCCTAGTTCTACTGGTTCGAGTGTAATACTGATCTCAATTTTATTTGACAGGCTGATCTTTCCTCCCTCACTCTCACCCCCCAGAAAAAAACGTGTCTTTAATGTTTCTCGTTATTCTGCACCCCTGCAAGTCCTGGACATGATATCCATCTGAGGAAGGTGGCGACTCCGAGGACCTCTTGTAAAGATAAGTGATGGGCTTCTGTTTTCGAATCTCGCAACGAGGTCTAATATTGTTCCGTGCTCCTCGTTTTCCTCGTCGTCCTCGTCATGAATGATCACTTAGGGTCGAGGTAAGAAAATGTACGTGTTGCCGGTCCTGATATCCTGAAGTGTTTTCTTAAGATCGTCCCTTGCACCCTTCATCCGTCATCAAAAATGCTCCAACATAGCAGGCCCGGAGCTTCCGGGCGACCCACATTAATCGTCTCGTGCGACCCGGGATCCAATGTTACGCGACGCGCGTATATTTGAGTTTGGACAGATAAGATCTGGCTGCCACCTGTCGTGGACTCAGACCGGCTGTTGAGAACCATTTCTGAATCAAAAGGGGGAGCCCGCGTCGAGAAGTTGGCCCCTGGGTGGCATGTCGCCCAGGTCTATAGGTACAAGTGCTAAACTTCTAATCGCAATTGATTCTCGCCACAAACACCGGTCCGGTCGAGCGAAGGAGCGAGATACATCTACGGGGATAGAGGGGTGTATACATGGCGAGTTGATTTTTGGACGCGATTTTAAGAAAGGGGAGGGGGGGGGGGTTCGCGCGTCAAGAACCTCGCTAAATGGTCTGAATGGCGAAGGCAATGTGATGCTGTGAACTACGCATCCATGGGTTGCCAGCTATCCGTTTCCGTTCGGATACTTCTCACTAGTCACATCTGTAGTATGCAGCTGATCAAATATTATTGAACAATGTCTCAGGCTCTTGACGGCGATAAGTAAAGTCGAACAGTCGATGGATTATACACAAACAAAATCCACATGGGCAACTCTTACATTCGAATAAAACTACAAGACTATTTGTACAGCATCAGGCGCCCTCTAAACAGTAACCTGAGCAACGTGCTGGGGCTATAGGGCAGATCACAGTCAATATGCGATCAATACAGAAGTGTTGGAGATACTTACGGTGCTTGAGATGCCGAGCGCCGAAGCAATTGCGTTGTATTCCTGCTGAGTCGGCTTGGCGTGGTTCTCCAGGACTAGAGACAGGATAATCCGTCACAACAGATGAGCGTAGAGAGTCAATGGACACCTACTCTCATTGAGGCGCTGCTCGGATACGTTGGTACTTCTTGCTAGCTGAGAGTAAGTGATGCCTGCGCGGACAATCAGTCGTGCATCGTTGGAGTAGGACGCGACGATGCGTGCCTCGGTTGTTCAGGGCGTTGGAGATAGCGGTACAGGTGGGTGACATGATGAAGAAAGATGGTGGGGAGTATATTAGGGTGGGATGGAATCTTCGTCGCCCTTTATTTGCCAACGGGGGGACCTTATCTGGAGCGGGATCAGTAGATGGCCAGAGATAAACCGATATGCACATGATGTCACATATCCTGTACTACTATATTTAGCATGTGGCGTGTGTGTGCCTATTTGGTTGCTCCGTGTGTTGGAGCATCTGCCATATACATTTTCTCTGTCCCTCATCGTCTCCACGCCGCAAGCCTCGTCGAAATGGTATGTGTTCTGCTCCCTGGATTGCGGGACGCGTCGATGCATGTCGCGGTCTCGGTGTCCAATCGATGAGGCAGAGACTTGTTGATGGATGACAACGCTGACTCGTGGATGTCATCAGGCTCCCAAGAAGAAGGCCGTCAAAGAAGAAACCGCCGTCTCGCTCGGTCCCCAGGTCGCAGAGGGAGAGCTCGTCTTCGGCGTCGCACACATCTACGCCTCATTCAACGATACCTTTGTTCATGTCACCGATCTCTCAGGCAAGGAAACCATCTCCCGTGTCACCGGTACGGATTATATTTGTCTGCCTCCTCATGTTTCGTCGTCTAAACTCCCATCTTTTTCTTTCTTTCGAAAGGCGGCATGAAGGTCAAGGCCGATCGTGACGAGTCCTCGCCGTACGCTGCCATGTTGGCCGCTCAGGATGTTGCCACACGTTGCCGCGAAGTTGGTATCACTGCACTTCACATCAAGCTCCGGGCCACCGGTGGTACGGGCACAAAAACGCCCGGCCCCGGTGCACAGAGCGCTCTTCGCGCGCTCGCCCGTGCGGGTATGCGCATCGGCAGAATAGAGGACGTGACGCCGATCCCCACCGACTCTACGAGGAGAAAGGTAACGCCTATTTGCGATATATGATACTCTTTACTGATCGCGCTCTTGAAAGGGTGGTCGCCGTGGTCGTCGTCTGTGATATCGTGTCGTGCTTTTTATTTTGCATGTGAATGTCATGATAAAAAGGACTGTGTACTTTGATCGTAATCAATGTCGCTGATCGTCACGCATCAGGTGTCACCCTAGACACCTGCCCCGTGGTCGATCGTCTTTTCCATAGTATCGCTTGAGGAGAGCGCGTAGAATCTTGAACGATGCTTTCTGGTCATGCCACTTCCTTTTCCTGATGAGCGATCCACTGTCAGGAAGACCTGCGAAAGGAATAACCATGCAACTTGAGGTTCTTTTCAAGCGTGCGGGTGTATGGGGAAGAAATGTTACTTAATCAGCTACAGTCGAACCTCTCATAACCCATACCCATCGGGAGAGAGGCTAGTG
>JBBPKB010000651.1:0-11739 GCA_038089035.1 Boletellus dicymbophilus
GCAGAGTATTGGGGTTAGCGTTGTATGCGACAGCATATATATATCTTAATAGACTCGAAATCAGCTCCGGCCGGTCGGCTCTTCAACGGAGAACGCTGCTTACGGCCAGCAGCGTCCGTTTTCAGACGCACGAGCAAATCTTGTATAGCATGCAACAGAGCTACAGTCAGATCGATCCTGACTTCCTTCTCGTGAGAGATTGTTCTGTTCGAGGAGAGCCAGCTTCGTGGGAGGACAAGGCCGTCAAACGGGGGATCGTAGAAGAGACGCCACGATACGGAAATCTTGCCGACAATCATTTCCAGACCATGGCAGAAAACGGACAAATCGATGGCCTGCGAAGACTTGAGAAGATGCCTGTGAATACAGGTCAACGTATATGGATTCCATTTATCCACCACACGCACGTACCTCAAGAATACCAAGCCCGAGGAGATACAATTACGCCGGGTGCCATCAAAAAGGTCGACAATGTCTTGGACGACGCAACGACCATCCGGATACACGAACTGCGGTACGCTGATGTCGCAAGTATTGAAAGGAGCTCGGTCGATGCACTTGCGAGCGCCGTCACGATCAAAAAAGGCGAAAAGTAGACTCGTCAATCTAAGCACATTTGCGAGAAAGTCTGTGCTATCGGGACGAAGGGCGTAAATAGCCTCCCGCACCCAACGCTTCATGACACGCATGCCTTCGGGAGCACCCGGAATCAGGGAAAAGTCGAAATCAGAGATAGAGCCCTGTATATGAAACGAGGGGTTGACCACCTCATAGAAGCGGGTAAGCCAGTCCAAAACACTGTCCAGTCGACGATTGAGTCTGCGGTGCTACAAGAAATTGAGCGGGACATCACGTACATAGACCGCCGGTCGCGATAGTGTGGATCGATTGAGTACATCAGTTGAAGAATGTATATCTGCTGCAGATGAAGGCCGACCCGTGCATTATACCGTTCAGAGTCCAGGTCGACACGATTGACGTGTTCTTGCGGACAGTTATCGCGATTGCAGTCGCTATTGATAATGAATGTCAGGCACGGGGAGAACGCTAGTGCGTTGCGGCACAAGTCGTTCTCCAGGGCGACCCGTTTGCTTGTGAGTCCTATCAAGTTCTTGCGGAGAGTTGAGACCACGTAATTCTTTGACCGAAGTCCATCACGATCGCCTTTGACTGGATCGCAAAGGAAGGAATCCTCCAGACGGTAGTCGTTCTTGGATACTTGTTTGATACAAAATAACTTTCGGATGGATTCGAGGCTGAGTGGATCGGGGTGTGAGACCACGAAGTGAACAAGTCGAACGTATTCCGAGAATTTGGCAAGGAGGAATGACATCTCGCGAACGTTGCAAGACCTCAGTGACTTCAAGCGACGATTGAAGAAATGATCGAGGGTGAGTAGTGTTAGTGGACCGCCATTTGACTTGATGAATAAATCAGCCAGACTCTCGAGGTAGGCGAAATCTGCATCGGGATCTGTGATGAGCTCGAACATGGCTATCTACGAATATCATGAGAAGCGTGCGACATCAGACTTTTTCTAGAAGAGAAACATACTTCCTCAAGATCCAAGCGGTCCAGGAAATCGAAAGGAAACTTGTGAACCAAGCTCAAAAGTTCGGCGACTTTGTCCCTTGCTCTTCGGACAGGAATCCCAAACGAGCACCGACTCCACAAGGTGTCCAGTAGAATTTTAGTTGCCTTCTGAATTGCATCGAACGATCCATCCCCCAAAAAGTCCTTGATAGCATCGACTGGCCGGTTCCCTGATATATGAAGTTCTGCCGCCTCTAAATATCTCCCACGAGACTCAAGTAATGAAGCCAGTTGGCGATTGAGACAGTAGTCCTCGTGGAATTCTAGCTCCTTTTCGAAGCACGAGAATAGCGGAAAACGTGGCCTAGAAACCAAAATAAGGATACCCTGCGGCGTAGTGGCCCACGGCGGTGTTCAAGACACGCACCTTTCGCCGTCAAGTCTAGTGCAGTAGTACAAGCGACACGCGGTGAGTAGTTCTTCCGAAGTATCAGTGGATATATTTTCTGAATAATGAATAAGAACTTCGAGCGTTTTTTCAAAAAGCCTAGCTTTTCTAAATTGTTGCGCGGCCTCGTCGTACTCTTGAGCGGAAAGGTATCCCATGGCTGCTTTGTGATAATCACTGGCGCATGCGTAACATCTTGCAGCATTACGGTAGTACTGCATTTTGTCGTTCACCTTGTCAGGTGGTGCATCGTTTCCGCACGCCATGAAAGCATCCCCGGCAGTGAGAAAGGCGGCTTGCTCTATCTCCATGGATGCAACACCGACTTTTGCGCGAGCCACCTCTCTAAGGTGGAAAGCCTTGCAAATCGCCTCCTTGCGCGGCTGTAATGCTCTTGCGAAACTATCCATGGCCAGCAAATATTTCTTATTCTTAAAAAAATCGACGCCGGCAGATTCCCATTCTTCCGGCGTCGAAGATACGGCGAGACGTGGAGCATCGCCCGTCCCAGGCGTATAGTTCTGAATTTGGTTGCGTGCAGTCCATATCATCTGTTCGCAATGTGAGCGACGACGGCACCGTGGAATTGAACGGCTTGCATTCACTCGCATAGGCTCGCTTCTGTCGGACTTGTCATATATCCATAGATTTTTTCTCGCCCGAGTGATGCCCACGTATAGCAGCTTCAACTGTGGACTCTGTCAGTAGGGGGAACGGGAACTCGTCGTATCAGGTTCCACATGCCTCGCTGCATATCCCAGCAAAACGACTGTCGCTCCTTCCGAAAGACGGTGCAGACACGTTGGCCAGCTCCATACCATCGACTTCACCTTCAGCATTATTCAGCAAAACGCGCCAACGCGCCACATTGACTACAGAATCTTCGAAGAAGTTGTATAATAAAACCTGCGTTGTAAAACGTCAATTTTGCCGAGGTACAGGGAACTAGTCCGCAGCTCACATCGTTGAATTCGAGTCCTTTGGCGTCGTAAATTGTCCTAGAAATAAAATCAAGATGAGTTTACACCACGAACGGACCATCATCAATCTATATCATTCGTACATGATGTTACCTGCCTCCTTCCCGACTGCAAGTCGCAGTTTCGCTAACGCCTCTTCGTTCCGTACAAGAATACCTTTCGGAGGTTCATATAACTTCGACCGGATGACTGGTATCGTTTCGCACTTACATTGATAAGCTCCAAATTCAACCCGGCTCCCTCTTAATCATAAAGATAAGACATCGTAAACTACAAGGAACGATATTCGACGCACGACTCGCCAAATAGAAATTGTTCATAGTCCTCGTCCCAGCCACGCAAGAAGACAGGTTTTGAACCGTCGACGATGCCATCTTCGGGCTGAAGAATGTCGATTGTGTCGGGCCAGAAACAGGTAATGCGTTCAATGACGCTGTGGGCACAGTTAAGGATACCACCATGCGATCGGTAATTGGTCGCGAGCTGGAACATCTTGGGTTCGGAAACCGAGCGCTCTTGCATGAGATGTGTACTTTGATCTTGCTATAAGAACGGTTAGCTTTTTTTTTCGGCCATGCTGGCGCCCGAAAAATATATACGTACCTCGATGCGATACAGAAAAGCCTTCAAATCGTCGAACCTGAAGGAGCTTCCTGGAGAAATAGTCTGGGCAGTATCGCCTGCCCAGAAAAGTCCTTCGGGATTTCGACAGATCAGTCTCAATACTGAAGCAACCCATGAGTCTCAAAAAGCAATATTATAGTCAGAGATCGTACGGAGAGCATCGACGAGCAAATTGTCCTGCGCTTCGTCAATGCATCTTGAGCGCGTACCGTTCAGCAACATACGAAAGAACGAGCACACAGACGTACATATAGTCGACTTGTCTGCCCTTTAACGGGGCACCTCCAAGCAGTGTTTTCAGTATCGTGTGCGTTCGATCTGCGACATCGTGATTACGACGCTCCTTTTTCAGCTTACAATATGCTCCAAAAAGCGCATACAGAGTCTGTCTTTGGTTTGCAAACGTTGGATTGGACCGAGCGGAGAGCCCGCAGTATGTCGCCTCATCTAAAAAGCCATCAGGACAATCCAGAGACTTTTCCGACCCCTTGATAACACCTACGTAAGGTCAAATAATTATATATCTACCATAAAACACAAGTACGTACCGATAATTTCCGAAAAGACGATCCAGGGTTCTGAGCCCAGCTAGTCAAACCAAATTCATCAGCGAAATAAAACAAGCAGTCACGCACCGAGCCCTTTTGTCAGCGGTTGGGGAAAACGCGGCCAATAAGTCCGTGCGAAGACGTCGTACGTCACTAACAAGTTTCCCGATTTGATGTCATCATTGTCGACGAAGAACTTTGCACCGTGTCTCTCTCCTTCAAGAGCATCTGCAGCGATCATATTTGCAAGCTGTAACAGCGGCGTGAGACATAAACAACTGCTTCTAAAAGTGGAAGCTTACCTGGTCAAAGGTAACAAATAGAGGGAAATGGTGCTCTTCCAGTAAACTGTACTTCTTTGGGATGTCCGCTCGAGCTACATCGTCCGGATCCACCAACGATCCAAATTGTTTGATTCGAGCATGCATCCTTTTGAGATCTTCGCGGGAATACCCAGCTAACGCCAATGACCCCAAGAGTTTTACAAAATACTCCTCGACCTTCTCGGCCAAAACGCGAGATTTGGTCACGAAGATCTGGCGAGGCTTAGGCATATTGCTACCAGACACTTCCATCTCCCATGCTCGTTGGATACCGAATATTTTGAACAGCATTGTCGTAGTTTTGCTGAGAGACAGAATGAACCACAACCTTCACATGCGAGTTACCAATCCATCTTACCCTGTACCGCTCCTTCCAAGAACATAGCATGAAGCTGTGCTTTCTGCGATCTTGCGCTCAAGCGAGCTGGGCACGAACGTTGATGCTAGCTCTTGACCATTTAGGTATCACTTACGACAGCTCAAAGATGTACTCCACATTTTGATCTGCGAGCAATCCTGTAAGATATCGTAAGTAGACGTATATTCTGCGTGAGATCGCACACACCATTCAGGAACGCCTACACGAAAGGTGATCAATGGTGCTTCGTAACAGTGAGCGAGCAATAGACCTACTTGAGAGAAAGTTGTATATTTCCCGAGTCTGCACAATACTTCGACATCAAATTAAGTAGCACGGGCCAAAAAAATGGCATACACAAGTAGCGAGTGCAACTGAAAACGTGTAAAGAATAATCAAAAAATATAACGGTATGAACATACCTCCTCCATGTCTTCCTTGGAAAGCACCAGTGGTATCGATTTGGTGGCTTTTTCAACGCTCTCTGAAGGAAAACTTGCCGGAAGATAAACGTTACCACCAGTATTAATGGGCCCGCTGCGGTAAACACAGCTGTTGCAAGTACCAATTCAGTAATAATTGGCTGAGAAGAAGCGCACGAACCGATCAATGTACTCTTTCCCCCTTTTGTCAAGATGTCGTCCCAAGACGTTGCAAGTACGGTTTGCTTGTTTGTAGGTACAAATGCCATATATTTTGATCACTGAAGACATGTATATGGTATCTCCAAAAGTGAACAAATTGTTTCCAGACTCCCTACCTTGTCGTTCATTCTGCAATGATGTCATTACAACCCAAGCTTGCAATAAACACCACTTAAACCAAGCTCACCTCGCCTTCTTTATCGGCAACGACATCGACTTGGTACTTCCTGGGGAGTGAACAAGTAGTCGGTTTTGCAGAAAATATGAACTTACAACAATGCTAAGATTATCCAGAACCTTGGCTTCAAAAATGGGCACCCCAAAGGAACCATTGAGTCTCCTCTGGTTATCGCGAGAGAAATTCCCTTTCGAAAGTTGCCTACTATCGCTATTCAATTCCTTGATAGCAGGACGAAATACATATAGGATGCAACCTGATCTTTCTCACAACGATTTCGCATAGGTTCCTATCACGGTTTGCCATTTCTCGTAGTTTTCTCGCCGCATCTGTACCGACGATAATGCGCCATTCTCCAAACCCATCTGCGTTCTCAAAGTACAGTGCAACCCTCGTATGTTGGCTCATATGTTGAACGATAGTAGGGTATACCAACGGCTCGGGTTCGGCAGCCTTGACGACCCTTTTTTTACGTGGTGCGGTACGGCGCTTAACCGTCGCGTCATCACCAGCCATCTTGATAAATGACTCCTTAAATAAATGAGCGAGACTAGGTTCCTGTAGGAGTTCAAGATAAAACTACGGAACTGTCAGGTCCATATCTGTCGGAAACAGAGGGGACGAACATTCAAGATAGCCTTCAGCTTTTCCGTGATGCTACGGGCCGTCTGGGATACCTCGCCTTCGTTCAGAGGGACATTTATGTCCAACTTGCGAAAAGGTGTCGCATCAATTGTAAAGGGATTGTCTCTGCTTTTGCGTTTCAGACTTTTCTGTTTATTATCTGGCGTAGAGGGTTCGCAGATAGTGCTAGCGGAGATAGCTGTTAAAATATCGGCAGTGCAGAGAAATGCTAGGACAGGTAGCGCGGTCAGTACATAATGTTTATATGGCCCAATTTCGCTGGTGTGAGAAGGAATAAGATGAGGCGGTAGAGAAAAGAAATGAGAAGAGAGCATTCTGAGAATGTCTACTGTAAACGACTTCTCCACGAGCGCCGGATCAAGTGGGAAGGCGTCCAGAATCTTCGACGCCAACCCTCGACCGCTCGGTAAGGCTGGCCAGAATCAGAATCACGAGCAATGGCTGGATGGCGAACGCAAAAGAAAACCCACTGGATACAACAAACTCGAAAAGTCTTGGAACAGAGCACAAGTCCTGAAGTATCAGGTCTAGATCGACGTCTAGACCTCCTAAGCAGGACTCGAGCGTTGTCGAGGCCGCAGAAATACCCTTCTTGTCGGCGAGAGCGCTCGCAGAAAAGGTCTGCGAGTCGAGAACAAGCATCCTAGGCCGTATAGACATCAGGCGGCAATAGATGCGGTGAGTAGAGAGAGCTGAGTGGACGCAAAAGGAGGGGACTCCGCCTGCCTTATAAGCCACCGGAGTGGGCACGAGACACCATCGCTGTCACGACGTCGATATGGCGACGAGAGAAGTCACGAAGAATTGGTCGACTGATTGCGCCGCAGTGCCGCTCAGTGCTAATTCGTTGCTGTCGCTCCGTGGAGACTGCTGGTATCTCCGGCATAAGATGGAATCCAAACATGGAAAATACAAGAGAAAGTGACTGTATCCCGGCCGCATGTTAATGCAGAAGAAGTTCTACCGGTGGGCTTAGAACTAGAGAATCCAATAACTTCGTGCTGTTCGCGATACGTGACTTCGTAGAGCCGGATGCTCCGATCAGTCACTGGCACTATATGCCAGGCCGTACAGCAACTATGTCGTTCTTCACAACGACTTCGATAGCATCAGCTGTACACTCCGTCCGAGGTCGAAGCGTCTCGGCACATCGACGAAGCTCCTCGAGTTGTGCGTCCGTGTTTACCTCGGCGTTTTCAGGGACATTTCAAGCTGAGCAGACGTGAATGCCGAAGCTTTGATCCAAGAACACCTTAGGGCATTCCCTTATTCCATATCTTGTGTTCATA
Source organism: Boletellus dicymbophilus (assembly GCA_038089035.1). Taxonomy (NCBI): domain Eukaryota; kingdom Fungi; phylum Basidiomycota; class Agaricomycetes; order Boletales; family Boletaceae; genus Boletellus; species Boletellus dicymbophilus. Next base: position 7,571 of record JBBPKB010000651.1, read on the forward strand.
CTGCGATCGAGTTCGCACCGGTTCCCGGACTAGACATTCCACAAGAGTGTAATATCCTGCTCTTGCGAATCTTCCTCCTTCCCAACCTGCGCAGGCGGCGACTTGTACCTTCTTTACGCGCAGAATTTCCTGGCCAATGGTTAACGGCGGCCGTGTGTCAGTCCCTAGAAATCGGACTAGAAAGGCTGTTGAGTGTCCACTACGTCGTCTGTGTGTCAATCTTTGAACGGTGGTATGCGTTAGATGCTCTAGAGTCTTGTTCGCAGATGGGTGCCGGCGACAAGATGCTATCCTCCATGTTAACTCGGATGTGCTTGTCGGAAGTCCTCGTGCCGCGGTCGCTCCACTTCAGCTACTGCGGCTTACTATGTACCTCATGCACGTCTTCTGCATGCGCGTTGTCGCCGCCGCCACCTCGCATCCTCACGCCCTGGTTTACCCCCTTCTACGACCTGCGCATGTGCGCTCGGTCCCTCGTGCACCCACAATCCACTGAGCACACGATGGAGCGAGAACGAGTGCGTCGCTGCAGCACCCTGCACCCCGCACCCCGCACCCAGTCTTCCCCCCATCAGCCCGCACGTTTTCATCCCCTCGCGCACCCATAATACGTCGGGCGCGCAGTGGGGTGAGGACGGGTGTGGTATCGCCGTCCCCGTCGCCAACATCTTGTGCCCTCTCGCCCCCATTTCCTCACATCTACAATCCGTGCGTGTGCGCTCACCCCCTCGTGTACCTATAGTGCATTGGTCACACAGTATAGCGAGAATGACCGCGTTGTCATTGCTGTTGCCACCACCGTCGTGCCTTGTCTCCCCCTCCTCCTTGATCCGTGGGTGTTCGTCCTCTCGTGTACATCATCCCGCTCTGCAAGCGCGCTCGTGCTGCTAGCCTTTTACTATTAGGCACTCGTATGCACATACAAAAATGTATATAAAATCTAGGTAGGGGGTGCGCCTTTGCGCTATTGTCATGTCGTCATTGTCGTTGTAGGTAATGAAGACGTACCATCGCGCTGCCCTCGCTCATTATTGTCGTCGTTGTGGCGAGAGCACACCCTCTTGCTTGCCGTCATCGCCGCCGTCACCATTATAGTAAGGGGGCGTCATTGTGCTACTCCCCACGCTCGCCGTCGTCGTTGTGAACGTATTACCTTTATCGCGGAAAGGGGTTGGTACCCTGCGTCGCCCTCTTGCGTTGCGCTCGCGCTGGTCTTATGAGAGCCCTGTTGCACTTTCGACCCGGTGGCGCTCGCCTTCGTTAAGTGGGGCGCCATTGCAAGGCCCTTGCGCCCGCCGTTGTTGTCACTGTGGATAATGATGGCGCAATGTTGCGCTGCCCTCTGCTCACTGTCGTCACCTTATGATGGGGGCAACAGGTAGTGAAGGAACGAGGTGATGACCGGAACAGAGAAGACGTGGGTGTGGGGAATCAGTGGCGATGGCAGAGCTCGCGGCGTTGATGCGCACTGGTCAGTGTGTACCAGTGGAACCACACATCGTCATCGTTGTGCACCCTCGTCGTGGTTGTGGTGGCAGCGGTCACTGCCGTTGTTGTCGTGGTTGTGTGTCCTTGACATTATCGTCGGAACATCTGCGAATGTAGAGTAAGTCATTTCCGGTGCTTCCGAAGCTCGGATGACCGGGATAACCGGAACCTGTCGGAGTTATGGCATTTTGACCCAACCTCAACGCCGAGGCATTCGCAGATCAGAGGGGAAGAGGGCTTCCTCACACAGCTAGTATAAATGTCACCATAGTACATGAATCTCTCACCAAGACAAGTTGCCTGAAAAAGATAATAATGAAATCCAAGAGCAACTTGACAAGATCTTCAATGTTTCCAACACTTCTGAAATAGGTACCAGACTTCAGTTCATCTGTGTTTTATCATAGTTCAATAGCATTCACTCTATTTCTTATTCCATGGATACTCAGTCATTTTATGTTCACTTTCATGTTTTTTTTTTTTTCATATGGCTCCTAGCGACCAGGCAACTCACATCCTCAACTAGTTTGACACCAATTGTATAGAGGACAGATACATGTGGATACATACAAAAAAAAAGAGTGCCAGGTCATACTTACTCACTGAACTCAATACTCTGCAGTAACAAGTATGTGGCCAACTTTACATTGCCATTTTCCAGGGAGTGTTCTTCAAGCCGTGTGAGATGAAACAAAAGGATTTTGACATCAGCTCCATTTTCCACCACCCTAACCACAGTTAAGTAGAACACAACTGGAAACCTCCACACTTACCTCAAGGCACACATTAATATGTTGACAAATTCCTCAAGGCTGCCATCATCATTGAGGAGTTGCAGCAAATGGTGTGTGTGGAATTGGATGAGTGGGTTGGTCTGCCAGTGGGGATGCTTTGCAGGAGGCTGGATCACTCCTTGAGCTGGACATTTAGTTCCTACATGACTGGGACTTGCCAACTAAGATGAATCAGTACACTACTTGTTTCTTTGTACAATGTCTCACCTGGGTCCCATGAGAGTGGTTGACTACATGCATAGTTGTGTCTTGTCCTGATGTGTTATGGATGTCAGCACTGTTGAAAGAGAATGATATATAGACAACATACCTTTTCTCTTTGGTGTCCCCAGTGTCCTGTTTTCATTGTTTTTCTTCCACTCATTGAGCCAGATCAGGCTCTTCTCAGCATCGTAATTTTCATCCTCGGGCCAGTTGAATTCAACTGGACCTGGGATGGTGCCTGCATTATCGATTATGTATGTTATAGCATCAGTAACTAGCTGTGGAAAAAGAAAGTTAGCATGATGGGAGCCCAACTCACTTCACTTACTTTAAGGAAATTCTTTTCTGCTTGCCCCAATGTTCTTCCACGATCCATGATATAACCTGGGATTTCACTCCTGAGTAACTTCAATTCTTCTTGGAAAAGTGTGGGCATGATGCAGTTGGAAAGAGTAAAAAGGGCAGGTGGGCGTGCGCTCGGTGTATTATGTAAATACATACGCGGCGACAAAAGAACCATCAAAGCTTTAACTATGCACATTTAACCTTATGCAAAATAGCACCATGTACTCATCCATCGTCATTGATCCTACTGCTATGAACTATATATTTGGTACTCATCACATGTACTGACTGACTGTCTCTACCGTTAGCACGTCACCCTTCGTTAGTCTACAGCCTGAGTCCTCGCAACCTCGGAGTAATGACCGGTCGGCTGAAGGTTCTGAACAGCTGACACCAGTTGAGGTGCCAATAGAGACGGGATTTCGGAAAGACTCGCAAAATGAACACGCGTAATCCGAGGCAAATGTGGCGACGGGACTCGTGTTGAATCCCTTTCCTTGTGGAGAAGCTGCACAAGATCCTCGATGACCACTCTAGTTTCGGCGTCATATTCAACCACGGCTCTCAGGTAACCCGAGCGACCCAGACGCGCCCACGCATACCTGTAATGGAGCCACACAATGACGGATAACGCAGATGGATGGGTCGAACAAACTTACTTTCGAAATAGTGGGACTCTTTTTTCTTGTCCAGCCGCACGCAGCGCGATGAGAATACTTCCAACCTTCTCCCGAACTTGGTGATTCTGCATGTTGTAGTCCACTGGAAACCGTTTAGAGTGTTTGAAATTCGGTGCAGGCTAATGAACGTACGAATACACAGTGCCCGACAACTATCGCAGAAGTTATCGTTAGCGGACCCATTTCTGTGCAACTGGAAAACAAGAGACCAACTCACATTCTTGATATAAAGACGTTACATACTATCGGTGTCAGTTTTGTATTCAGCAACGTATATATATCTTGAGGATATAGAGTCAGTTCGTTGCATCCCATTGGAGATACTCGGCGCTGCTTACGACTAGCGGAGCCTGTTCGCAGGCGCATCAACAAATCCTGTACACAACCCAACAGAGTTACAATTAGATCGATGTCGACTTGCTTCTCGCAAGAAAAGTGTTTGTTTGAACACAACCAACTACGCGGAATAACGAGCCCATCAAGCAATGGGTCAAAGGAAAGACGCCATGAGACGGAAATCTGGCCAACGACCTCTTCCAGGTAACAACAAAACAAGGACAGATCAATCGCTTGTGGAGACTTGAGGACGTGCCTGTAACGAACTCAGTGTAAAGAAATAGATTACGAACGATGAGGTTACTTTAAGAATATCAAACCT
>JBBPKB010000652.1:0-11734 GCA_038089035.1 Boletellus dicymbophilus
GGCTCGGTAACAACCGCGGCAACAAGTACTCTCAGAAGTCTATCCACCATAGGCCTGGCTCCTCCAAGTTTTGGAACTACAGCTTAGACGACTTTGCTTGGCACGACATTCCCGACTCAATCGAATACATCCTCGCTTGTACCGGCGCAGGCAGCCTTGGCTATGTTGGTTTTAGCCAAGGCACCGCGCAAGCGTTCGCCGCGTTGAGCGTCAACCCGCGGTTGAACGAAAAGGTGAACGTCCTGGTTGCGCTCGCGCCCGCAATAAGCCCCGCGGGTTTGTCTAACCCTGTAGTGGACGCACTCATGAAAGCCTCGTAAGTCGTCTCGCCTCCACTGCTTTCGCTTTTTTTTTTTCCGACCGTATCCCACAGTCCAACGTCGATCTACCTTTTCTTTGGGCGAAAAGCGATTCTCTCTTCCGTGGCGGTCTGGCAAACCATCTTTTACCCACCCATCTTCACCTCGATCATCGACACTGCACTCATGTTTTTGTTCTCCTGGGACAGTCGCAATATCACCCCCGCTCAAAAGACGGCTGCATATGCTCATCTGTACTCGTACGCGTCCGTCAAGTCAGTCGTACACTGGTTCCAGATCATGCGCGAGTCCGCCTTTCAGATGTTTGACGACAACGTCCCGGTCTTCGGCACTGCTGCAAACTCGGGCAAATCTTACCGCCCCGTCCGGTTTCCTACGCGCAATATCGAGACCCCGATCTTGTTGCTGTACGGAAACAGAGACAGTCTAGTGGACATCGATGCTATGGTCAGCGTGTTGCCCGCGAAAGGCACCCGCGTCCGGGAATTGAACGGGTATGAGCACCTGGACGTGCTGTGGGGGAAGGACATTCACAAGGACGTGTACCCGGAGGTTGTGAACGCGTTGCGTTTACACTGCGAGAGTCCAGTGGGGCAAAACGGTACAAAAGTATTCGAAATAGAGACGGACGTGGGGTCCGAAGAGTGAGTTGGGATTTGGATGCTTGCCGTTGGACAACTTATCTTTGCGTTATTTTTTTTACTAATTACGAGGACGATCTACTCGATAATCTGTGCAAATATTGTAGCTTGCTTCGTCATAAAGAACTTTTTATCAGCAATGGATGCACGGTCAAGGTGCACGCGCTTCTTCCCGGTAATACAACCAGATCGCATGGAATTGGTCGGCTTGTGCTAACTTGGCCCGAGAGAAAAAAAGGTTACACAAGGTCAACTTCAACTATATCAGAATACGTTGGATTGGCCTCATTCCATGTACGCATGCCAAATGATTTTTATTGTAACGGCGCCCAGATCGACGGGTCCTCATGAACACTTCTTGCGATCTTTTTTGTTCATATCTAGCAAGGAACCCCTCGAGGTATCTTTCTCGTTGATGCCGTCGTCGTCGTGGTCATCGGGTGGTATCTCCTGTTTTCGTTCCCTGCGTTTCTTCTTCTCTTTTTTGAACGTCTGCTGGACGCATCCCTTGTCTTCTCCATGCTCCCTTTCGATAGCTGACACATTTTCTGGGCTGGCCTTGACTTCATGCCGCTTCCGCTTCTCAGCCCTGCGCTCCGCTTTCCGACGCAACTTCTCCGTCAGCGTGTCTTGACCCCCAGCTTCCCCATCTGCACATCTAGACTCCAGTTCAAGTCCGGGCAGTGAGATAGCGGGAACCCGGCTGCCTATGCCCCTTCGCAGAGGCTCACATTCATGGCGTGGTGGGGAAATACTCGAATCAGATGATTTGCTAAGACCAGGCGTAGAAGAGCTTGAGGGAGTCGATGAAGCAGTGGCGCAGCGATTAAGTTTTTCCTTGAAGTAATCTGCGACACTCTTGGTCGATGTCGTCAGGTTGTCGAGCGAATGTGAACTCGATTGGGGGTCTGGGATGGACAGCTGAGACGGTGGAGTGGGCGCGGGGGTCGATGTCGACGTAGAGACGGACGACGAGGGTGCGATCCCAAGAATCTCTGAGATGGCTGATGCGGACTTGCCTGCGATACGTTTTGCGGCTCGGATGCGAGCACGGTGACTGTCATGGATGTTCAGACCGTTCACAAGGCACATAGACACGACTTACGCTAGCGGACGCGGTTTGGGTATCGGTTTAGATGAAGATTCATGCCGACTAGAAGGGATATCAGAGTCAGACTTTTCATGTTTCCACTTCTTCTTCGCGGTATAGCTTGGGTTGTTCGCATCACTATGTTTCCGTTTCTTTTTGGTCGTCGCGAGGGACAGCTCGTCCGCCGATTTTTCCTCGACCTGCGCGCCGACAAACATCATTCCGATGGCCGTCTCTTTGGCCGTCCCGCTCTCCGCGCCGTCGGCCCCATTTCCCTGTTCAGCTTCGTTCAGCCTCTTCAACAATGCCTCGAATTCCTTATTCTGCCTCCACGCAATACCGTTGGGGTCTCGTTGGTGCTGTGCACCGATGCCCATCATGTCGAGCTTTTGGTGCGCCTTGATGTGTGTCTTCATCCCCTCGCCTGAGATGCCGAGGCCCTGTGATGCGTCCCATCCAAATTTTGAGAGATAAGAGAGTCCGAACCGAGAGGCATCTGTGAGGAGCGACGTGAGCCGGGTCATCGTGATGGTAGACACTGTCGGTGGTGCTCACCGTCCGCCCAGCTGAGATTCCGTGGGTCTGCAGGAATTCGCTGCTTTTGTTTTCGGCCTGCGAGACCCATACAGCCGGACGAGTCGTAGTAGCAGTGTCAGTAGCGACAGCCCTAATCCAGTTCCTTCATATGCCCACTGCGACCGCTGGCCCGACGCGACGCGAATGCGTTCTCCTCGCCCTCCTCCTCCTCGCGTTGCTTTCTCTCTCTAGGTCAAGCGTCGTCGTCCAAAATTCTCGTACTTCACGCCTTGTTTCCGAAAACGCAGTCCAAAAATACGACTCTGAATCCGAGTCTGCCTTGCAGGACGCCCATGTCCCTTCCATCGATTCAGAGCGTTGGCGCACGCGCGTAAATTGGGCTTCTGGGAAGGAGGTGCTCTCTACGACCGCCGTTCTGCATGCCCCTGGTGCGCTGCGAGTGGACAAACAATAGAGTCTGACTGACCAATGTTCTAGGCTGGACGATATTCGATAACCTTTTTTTGCTGAACGGGACCGTCTATGTCGTCACGAATGTCCCATGGTCCATTCCAAATCGCAATACCATCACGTCAATCGGGCTCGCAATATCAAACGGGGACGAGGCCGTCGCAGCCCGTTTACCGACCGACCGCGAATTTCGTGTTGTCTCGATCGACGAGGCACAAGAGCTGTTTGGTACCACCGTAGATATAATAGACGGAACTACGGTACGTCGTCGTTCGACAACAAGTGCGTCTCGTCCTGACACCCTTGCTCGACCCAGTGGATCGTCAACGATCCACCGCAATTGTATGTTCACTTCAGCCGTGTCCTATGACCTTGTTGTGAATTCCCATATTTTTCTTCAGTATCACGCATTACTACCACTGGTCCGCAGAACTCTTCTTCGGGTTCTGGCGGACGTATTCTGCATTGGACCCTTCCATCTCTGCCGATGGATCGTCCTTGCTCCCCGCCCTACGCCGCATCTGGTTTTCCCACGCCGACGCCGACCACTGGAGGGACTACGCGTCGATGAATCAATGGGTGCTCCGTAGCACCTTTCCTTCCGCCACCGCCGAGTATTCTTCAGACTGGCAAGACCGCGCAGAGATGGGTCGGCCCATGATCCTTGATCGCGTCATTTTCTCCGATCGCTCGGCCGCAATGCACGGTGGCCACTTTATTCGCACAGGACGTATCGCCTCCGAGGCATTCGAGCTCCCGGGAAATGCTCACTGGTGGAGCATCGTCCGGGGCGCTGTCACCAAGTTCAGTGGGATTGACGAGTACACGGACGCAACGCCCGTCATTACGTACATCTCGCGCCAGGAGTGGGTTCGCCGTAAGCTTATCCAGAGTGACCACGAGAAGCTCGTGAGTGAGCTGTACAAGCTACGCGACAAGTATGGGGTGGAAGTGAACGTTGTGAGCATGGACCAGCTCTCGCATGCAGAACAATTCCGGCTGGCAGCACGAACGACGGTAGGTACACGACATCAAGTGAGATTCTCCGAGCTGACTTGCTGGACGGTACATTATCGGGTGACGCAGATTATGATGGGCCTGCACGGTAATGGACTGACAGCGCTCGTGTGGATGAAACCCACCCCCAAATCGACGGTGATCGAGTTCTTTTACCCTGGCGGGTTTGCGTACGACTATGAGTACACGGCACGAGCACTAGGGATGACCCACTATGGTGTTTGGAACGACAAGTGCGTACTGTCGTGTCGCATTGCCGCGACGTCACGCTGACTGTTTGACTCGATGACGTACTTCGGACCCGGATACTTATGGTCAGGACGTTTACGGACCCCGAGGTACCGCCAGTCGATTACCCAGAAGGCTTCCAAGGGAACAACATACCTCTGAATGGCGAGACTGTCGCGAAACTTTGCATAGAGAGACTGCAACTAGCGCCCGCTACCACCGAAAATTAAGCATGGTGTTGATTGCTGCCACATGCACATTTCTGGACCTCTTTCTTTTCTCGAGTTAGACGCCTTAGAGAGCTGTGTAGCCTATATATAATACACATACACAGCGTGGTATTTGGACCACGTCACCCATGCTATTCAGACGCAGGTTGTCGACGGGATGTGATTTGTGCGTCGGTTGGCTGTAAATGATTCTTACTATGCCAGTGGGGACCGGCATGTCCAGAGGTATGTCCCAGATTCAGAAGAGTCCGGGCCAGGTGAACTTACGGCAGGTGGGTGGCCATCCAGAGTTCGATGTGAGGCAGTTCTCGGCGGGATATCTAGATTGAACCGACCGCAACTTGTCTCCCGGCCAGCCTTGTCATATAAAACATCTTCTTATCGCCGTATGTCATGGTGCGATCGTCGGTCACCAACGATGATCGATCGTCCTCGAATCTGTAACCACTTCATTGCAGCAACCACACGACGGGCCTAAGATTTATAAGCCACATTCCAACTACGTGTGCGACTTTACGCTACTTGTTAGCAGTCCAATGTCTAAAGCGCAAGCATAAACCGTGCGCATAAATTCATAAAAACAACCAAATCTCTGGTATCAGTTATCTCAAACATTTCCTGTCCATTTTCTCAGAGCAAACCATCGTGCGATCACCAGGAACACACAGCCAAGCATGATAGTGGAACCCGCATAAACGCCCACGTCGGTGAACCCGCCAGACTTGGCGAGAATCAAGCCAGCCAACGGGAGACTACCCGCTCCACCAAACGACTGTGAAAAGCGTCAAACGTGTCAATAATGGGTGAATGGATAAAGCCGTCAAAGCGCGCGTACGATAAAGGTAGTGGCCATGCCAACCCTGGAAAGAGCGTGTGAGATCGAATTACTGTCACGGAAAACAGGCGTCGCGGTTGCATACCTGCTACCCGCGTCCTCCATTCCACCCATCCGTATCGGTGCACTTGGCAGGAGAGCGATAAATGCACCCATCGCCCAGCCATAGATAATCGAGATGATGGCGGCGCAACCAACGCTTGATGTGGCAAACGGCCATGCATAGCATGTAATTCCCGCAATAAACGTGAACGGGATGAGCACGTTCAGGGGTCCAGATTTGTCTGCAAGGTATCCTGCCGAAACTCGACCCAACAAGGAAGCACAATTTGCGATGGGAATCAAATAAAACGTGAACGCAGACGAGCCTTCACCCTCGGCAACTTGTGCGGAGAGGTTCAAGTAACTGAGAGGGACAACGATGCCCAAGAAAGCAACATTCTGTGCAAGAACTGAACCGGGTCCGGTGAAATATTAAAATATGGATAGAATTCGGTGCAGACGGTCAGTGGTACTCACCGCAGAAAACAAATGCTGGATTTTTGAACACTGAGAAATCGAACATACTATGCTGTGCGGTGGAAGGTGGTAAGCGAGGGCGCAAGAGCTTAAAAAATATCAATGCGGTATAATGTGAGATGCCAGAGTATAGCAAACCAAATTGGATATAAAAATAGGAACGCTCAAGACACACGCCATGATGCGCATTGAACTCTGAAAATCTTGTCTATCCAGCAGTTGTTGCATGAGTATCGGAAGAACAGTGCCCCCGACACTCGATCCGGCCGCAAACACACCGAGGGCAAAAGATTGCCTCTTCTCAACTACAGGCAGATATGTAAGTCAGTATGAATAATTGAAATTTGACCTCACACCAATGCGATACTACCGCAGGAGTGGTTCCGAACAACATCCCAGCGAAAAGCTTCATTAGATATGCCATCATTATACATGCCTCACAGAAGAAGGTCGTTACCAGCTCACCCCAGTGGCCACACCTTGGCACAATACAAACTGCCAATATGTATGGCATTCGGCAACAAGGAACTTCATGGGTGTGCTCTTTAGTTTATTTAAATGGAAAACGAGCGTTTATAACTAACCAGTGAGAGCACATAAAATAAACTGCTCGCTGCAAATGGACCTCTGTAATGCCCACGATCCAATAGCCACCCCGTGAAAAAAGCCTTAGCGAAGTCTTCAGCTAATTGTACACATCGTGTATGAACCAGAGACTACACACGGGGAAACGAACAAAACAGTATTGAATTGACCCGATCCAAGCGACGTTTGAATCAACCTCGGTTATTAATACATGTTGCTTGTAATATGATTGAAATACCTTGATAATCATCAGCACTGTTGAAGGGGTTGAAAGACGCATAAAGTGAACCTACCCCGAACGAATTAACCCAACCAAGACTGAGATCAGGATCAGTCTCAGCACGTTACAACATGATGCACTTACGTCGCAAAAGACACAAGAACGGCCTTTTTCGAGAGTCAGATGTTTGCAATAGCACGATCCACAGTGGACTCACGCCTGCAACTACTGACCACGCCGCCAGACCACCTTCTGGGAACGGCACTTGATAATCGTAAATTATTTCCTCGTCGAAATGCTTGTGATTTTTCAATAACTCATTATCCTCCTGCATGGTAGCCCACGCGGATTATCGAGGATTAAAAATGAGGGGTGAAAAAGGACGCGGAAATTGAAGGCATTCCAGATTATTGTAAAGAGGTACCCTTGGCAGTTCGTACCACGAACGGGCTGAGTCACCATACCGACAATCTCGTGTGTTAGTATCAGTGAACGATGCAGGCGAAACGACTCAATTCACATACGTCAAACATGCACGTTACCCGGGAATGCAACACCCATTACTGAGTCGTGACGACCGGTTGAATAAGTCCGTCTCCATTGCTCGGAGATATAGCTGTGTTTTAGTATACGAAGATCTGTAACAATGCCCGAGCTAGGAAATCCTTGCTCGCTTTTATCCGGGCCAAGTAGTGTCAGGCATTTCAGATAGCCCTGGCCAGTGACACTTGTTGGCAGTTGGACGTGCGGCCTGCACCTTTGAGGGGCCATAAAAACCTCTTGAAGGACACCGCCACGTGGACCCCAGCATGAAACCGCACCTACTGCAAGCGCGAGTGAAGATGTGACACAAACATGTCTTCAATTGACAGGTCTCTCCTTGTTTTTTCCGTACTTCTGTGTGTCAGTCCTGTTTCTGCTTCTATAATGAGTCATGATCAAGCAGGCGCTTGGAGGATTCATTGCGTCGTCTCAGGAGCCTGATCGCAGCGCTTCAATGAACGTGTGTGATTGCGATTTCTGCTTGGAGCATCCTATACATCAGGATTTTCAATGTTTTGAGTGTCGCCAACAGAAAATAAATACGTACCTTGCTGCAGGTAAGGCAATCACAGACTCATATCGATCACCCGAATACTACGTCGTAGGTCAGTATCTCTTCTACATATGTGTATCGGGCCGACTCGGAACACCAATATTCAAGCTGAAACTCCCGGTCCTGCGGATTAGTGGAACAAATCATCGGCACAGCGTGCCTACCGAAGCCCCCGTCGACGTGGGCAAGTATTCGTAATTTTAATCGGCAACCAGAGGAGCTGCGACACCAACTGCATCAGGTACTGTCTCCGTGCCTCGCTCGACGTTCCAGGAGGATTCAACGTCATCCCTCTGAGCCTCGCTCTCCTTAGTTTATCCATTTGTGCTAATCTGGGTAAAATTTGGACAATGGTTCGTTGAACCCTGACGAGCCCAGACAGCTTGTGGCTAGGGCCGGTGACTAAGAGTCGAAGTCAGTTGGCGGTGGGATCCGTGGGACTGGGAGCTTTGATACCAATTCGATATATGTCGTGGTATATACCGATGATCTCGAAAAAGCACCCTTCATGCCAGTTGGCCTTGACGGTTTGGCAACTTCAATCAAGTTCATTCAAACGCACCCAGGAACTGGAGTCTACAATCATCCGATGAGCCACTTCGGCAGTCCAGGTTTGTCTGGCGTCTGGAGTATTGGCGCGCACTAGGTTCGAGGCGAGGTGTGCCTGTGACACAAAAACGCGTCCAGTCACATGCGTGACATGACGCGCGTTGACCGTTTTCCACGCGTTGATATGTTCTCTCAAGTCCCACTGCAAGTTTATGTAAATCCGCATGGAATCCGGAACGATGCATGTCTTTTGTGCGTGTCGGTTTCATTAGCAGATGCTCTGTATTCTGCTGACTCTGGGCGGTCCTGGAACAGTGCGTGTATTGTATACTGTCAACGGCAATCCGCAGTATATCTTAGCCAGGTCGTCATCACAAGTTCCGGTGATTACATGCAATAATACTACGCACTTAGTTGCGAATGAACCTGCATATGCACGAGCTCCTCTCAGGGCATGCCTTTCCGCGGTCTGCGATTCTAGGTGTGTCCTCGTTCTAGTAATGCCCTTTCCGAGACATTTGACAGTACGATAGTCCGGAGCTTCTCCAGGATCCCCTACGAGATTTTTCTCTCTATTTTCTTGACCCTCTAGAAACGCAGCCACAACCTACGGGCCTGGCAAATGCGCCACACAACACCAGTTCACCTCGTGGTGTCGCAGTTGCACTTGGGCTTATGTCCTGGGCTCTCGACTCGAGCGATTCTGCGAACGTTTTTGTCACCGGAACAATGGTTCCCAACCCCCCACCGGCGCTTGAAGTCGTTTGTGCACTTCGAGAAGTATGTTTCATTTCTAGGTTTCTTTGTAGCTTCGTATCTGCCGGTAAATCTTGCTAAACAACGTTTCTTTTCATTGCAGACAAAACGCATGCCTAAACCCATATTGCGCTCCTACCCTTCATTTAACTTGACGTCTACACCTGGCTCGCCTCACTATCTCAATTCTTTATATCCTTCCCAAGCTAGTGGAATGGGCTGGTCATCTAATTCTCATTTACAGTGTGATCAGCAACAACGGACTCTGACCCGTTCAGCCGACTTTCCAGAGGTCTATATAGGTCCTCCACGACGTGCGCGGGGCCGCCCCGAAGGTTCCACCTCAAAGTCAAAGGTTAAGGCGCAAGTCGGTACCTCATCTGCTCCGGGTAACGTAGATACGCGAAAACCTAGCACTGCAACTGATAGAATCAATGACGCAGGGGAAAGATCATTGGGGGTAGAGCTTCAATCCAAATCCGGGGGGTTAAGGAGGAGATCTAAGCAGACATCCAAACCCAGGCCTCCGCGACCTCCACCGACACAGTCTCCGTTTATTTGCACACCGTTGACGCGTGATGCTACTACAACATTCCCAGAGGGCGACACAAACGAACGATCACACAGTCAAAACTCAACACGCAAAACTCATACACACACGCCGAATTTGCTGCTTGGGCCGCTCTCCACGATCTCATCTACTTCCGGGGACATGACAGCAAATACAACCCCAGAACAGCGAGAAGCTCTCCTATCAGCGCTGCAGAGATTGCTTACTGCTAATCCCCAACTTTTGCAGCTTGCGCCGACAAACTCAACGAGAACCAGGGAGAAGACTACCCCAGAAATACAGAGTAGTGCCGAAGTAGGAGATGAACATGACGGAGAAGATCCGGATATTATCGTCCTCGATTCTTCGACCGTTGACACCACCATATTCAGTAAGCCAAGCACTAGGCGACAAACTGGAAGTGGTCAAGACATGCCAAAGATCCCAGTGCCAAGTGGCGAAGGTACCTATTCCTCGTCCTTCCCCATAAGCTTGCCTCCCTCTAAGCAAGAGAACGTATCGGCGTCTCGAACATCAACGCCATCCAGAACACATAGGGCGACATCGGTAGACGTGGAGGCACCGATCTCGACGCACAACTCTTCTGGGCTGGTGGGTACAGGAAGCGGGAGCACTTCGTGTATGTGTGATGTACCAGCGACGCCTACTCCGTCTCGAACGCGTAAACGGAAGCTGGATGAATATAATCAAGGCCAGGCGTCGTTGTCAATGTCACTTTCCTCCCCTTCACCGTCTGTACCTCATACATCTACTGCGGGAAGACCGCTAACTGCGAACCACCGAGCGCAGTCTTCGCCTACGAGTAGAACAAGATCGATGCTATCACCTTCGGCACGACTACCTTCGATGTTGGGTTCTCTGCGTGGTATGATGGCTTCGGGTTCTCGTACGCATGGAAGTTCAGGGCACAGACAACCAGCTTTTCTGACCACCGATAAACGTGGGCGATCGAAGCAGAAGACGGATCGTACAGTGGTCATTGGAAAACCTTCGAATGGAGACGCGACCTCGCTGAAACGGAGGCGTACTCTTACCGAGTTCATGGCTGAACGTGAAGCACGCAAGTCCATTAAGGCTCGAAAGCACTCGAGACGCAAGCTGGGTACGTGTTCTGGTTTCTGGGATATTTTCTTGCCTTGCCTTGGTCCTTCCACTCACGACTTCAGAGGTAGGCACAACTGTGAATACACCGCAAGTGGCTTCACCGCGATCTAGTCACTTGAGGCCAACGTCAAGGCATGCTCAGTCGTCCCCTTCCCGTCCCTTGTTCAGATCTGATCCAATGGTTTCTGGGCTGTCACTTTCTGCATTAACTTCCCAGCTCAGCCCAATTTCGGATACGGTCGCTTCTAACCCTTCGTCCTCAGCAACCACATTTACATTAGCAGGTTCATCGTCTAAACCAACGATGTCTCAGGTGAAGAATCCTCTCAAAAACTTTGTCATGCCCGCGTGGGCTCGAACTGGCACTGCGACGCTCCCACGGCTATCCGAGAAAGCACTGGCCCGTCAGCAAGCAGAACAAGATGCTAGGAAAGCCCAAGTATTACTGCAACGGCGGGAGGCTGCGAAAGCGAAACGCAAGCGACTGCACCGTGCAAATCAACCCTCCAAAGAATCCTCTGACGAAGATGACGGACTTACCAGTGTGAATGACGCCCAACCATGGACACTGCATCTGTCTTCATCGAGCGTCGCGCAGAGTGCCGCTTTGCCACAGCCTCTTCCTTCTCTTCCTATATTTGCGTCCGATGCGATGGAGCCTATCCCGTCTTCCCCGCCACAGTCCCATCACCAGTTCGCGCACTCTGCTGTTCCAAGTACCCCGCCAAGGAAATCCGTCTCGCCGTTAGGAAGTATATCGCACTGCACGCCAAACAAGTCTGGCTCTGGCTCACTTTTTACGCCCTCTGGCCAAGATTCATTGTTCACCCCGAGAATGTCCGCTCGGTCGCTGGCTGCGTTTACGCCGCGCTCTCCCACTGTGTTTCGCCGCTCGGGAGGCGCGAAGAAGTTTACGCCCCGGAAGAGTGCGTTACAGACACCGGGACGTATCAGTAGCAGCCATCCAACGCCCATAAATTTACCTG
>JBBPKB010000653.1:0-11733 GCA_038089035.1 Boletellus dicymbophilus
ACAAACGTAGACTCGATAAAGCAAACCAATCAGCTCAACAGTACAACGGCTGAAGAGACTACCTTCGGAGAAGGATTTGTATCGGGGTGAAGCAGAGGCGAAGGTTCGACGATGCGAGCTCCGACGCATTCAAGAGTAAGAGAGTGGATTAGACTCAGGTCTCGAGTAGATCTAGCTTAAGGTACAAGCTTGACTATCGACGGTTTAAGTACTAATCAGAAATGTGCACGGACCAAGAAAGAATAAGGAAGTAAAGATATCGTACGAGCAGAAAGGAATAGCTGATTGGCTGAAAGGGAATCGTACGATATGTAAAATATAAGAAAGGAAAAAGAAGTCCGTGTTGGAACGGACGATCGCCTAATCGTAATGAGTAAGCATAGAAGAAAAGAAAGATCCGTGTTGGAACGGATCTTTGACTAATCGCATATGACGCGTTAAAGCGTCTGGGAAATACGCGGTAATCTGAAGAAAAGGTAATCGTAAATAGAAAAGAAAAGGAAAATCGTAACACATACTACCCCTGGATATTTGACTTAGACCATCCTTAAGCTTCCCATGTGAAGTAAAAAAAAGATGTGCCCTTTTACAATAATACATGTAATACAAACCCATAGATCTAGGAATTACATATAGTATTTTACTCTCCAAAAGTATCATGTACCTTTAATATTTCAATCCTTAAAGTCTGAATTAATCAGTTCAGAATTGGTTTCTGAGTTGTATAAATTTTCTTTCACTACATGAACATTTCTTCCCACCTTCCAACTATGTTATGCTTAGTGGAATCAGCTATGTGACATCTAGTCATAATTAACCAACTTTAGGACTCCCTATAGCTGGAGAGAACAACTGTAATAAATCAGTAGAAGGCTTCAAATGTGAAACTGACCAAAAGCTGATATGGTCCAATTTCAACTCCTCAAGCCTAAGTACTGGTGGTGATATATGATCTAAGCTTTCATCATTCATTGTATATCCACTTGGATTTTCCTCAGGATTGTGAACCATATGGGAACCCAAAAGAACCAAGACAAATCCTGACATGTGACCATCAGTTACTGTGATATATTGCAACCCTTAGAGATACTCCAACTATTAAAGCTCAGCTACTATCCAGGATATGTGGAAATAACTAAGGGAGGCAAAAACCTAGTCTGATACTTATATCTAGGAGTGAAAAAGTAATCATATATAACTCCACAGAAAGATGAAAGAACTCTCTATATATAAGGGTTAATAGAATATAACCAAATACCTATTGGCTCAAGCCCTAAAAGTCCTGAGCTTTCAACACCAACTCCAATGAACTATGGAGCCAAGAGCATGTAGAGTCCAACTAGGAGTTTGATCAGAGTCCATTGGAGATGCTTGGAGTTAAGGAATTATGATGCCAACAACTTCCTCCAGAACATCAATGCAATAACAGGATGGATAAAGTAAAGACTCTGAACATTTCTCAAGGGAGCCAAGTAGCAAATACCACTCATAATGTCAACCATACACTTATTGACAATCATCAATGATGGTGATACAGTAATTGATATCCTGAAAGGCTTCCACATGACCTCGGAAAAGGATAATTATAATCATGTTCTTTGGCACTGAAAGTGAATTTCAGCCCTAAGTCTGAGTCTTTGACAATTAAGGAGCGAATTAATAAGCTGGACATCATATTGTCCGAACTGCGGAATCTTCACACAAGAACCCATGGGATTGTGACATAATCGTCACTAGTGGATCCAGTCCAGTCGAAAATTTAGCTTGACTTCCGTTTCCAATGGGATGACAATGCAAGATAACAAAGCAACGACCGTTGAAACTGGTTCTTCGATAGACAGACAAACAAGGTGAGGTAAGTCAATTTCTTGGAATAGCTTTCTAGATTACTAGCGCGGGAACAAACTCAGTCGCGTGCGATACAGCGGACTGAGGTGACAACTAGATGCGATGTCCTTTATATACGAGGTACAGTACGAAAAAAGGAATAAATGGTCGAGCATGAAAAATAAGGGAAAAGTGCAGCCGAAAGTAAATATGCGCCAGCTGCTGGTGTAGCAGCCCATACAACCGATGTCTACGTCAGGTATGAAGTGCCCGCGCGCACGTATGTTCCGATGACTGTCTGCGCCGATCGGCCCGCTGCGCGCGCACTTGCTAAACCAACATAGCTCACCAGAGAGAACCAGGTCATGAGCACTGGAAAAGGCATCTTCAAGGTATAGATATGTGAGGGCTCGCATTTCCCTAAGCGCCGCCAGAAATTCTACTATATTCTGTTTAAAGCGACGAGGTACATACCATAGGTCGAGTGTCGTTAACTCGTTCAACATGAGCAAGTACTATGTGGCACCACAATGTGAAAGTTCCAGTGTACGAAGAGCCGGAGAGCCCCCTTCAAAGAGTGCTGGGAAGCATCGGAAATGGGCGCCCTTGTATACCACAATTTCAGTATGCTGAAGACAAGAAATACGTAAAGGAAGCCTGGCTGGAAGACAATTGGAAGGTAGGTGTAACCGTAATTCTTGGATACGATCCATGTGGTCGATTAATTTCTCCATGAGACTCGTCCACCAGTGTCTATCCATGTCATAGTAGAATAAGGTTATCTTTAGTAGTGCTTGTTTTGATCTGGTTAATATTTCCTTGGTCCACTGCAATGACACCACAAAGTGGTGGGACCAGAGAGGCTGGCAATTTAGAGCAACATTGCGCCAATTACCGCAAATATACGAAATGTTGACCCAGCTAGGCAATTTCCTCCTGATACGGACGCCAATCTTGTAGCTCATCACCTTGTCACCATCATAACGCTCGACTTGCGCGCAACGGAGAAATATGGTTGCGAGTGTTTCCGGTGGAATGGGGAATATAGTTGAAAAATATTAAATTCCTTTGGTCGCAGAGCATTGACAGTGTGTGGCCATGAGGCCAATGCCACAATACAACGGACGACACGTTGACGAGTGCAACATTACACAATGGTGATGCTCGGCATGTAGCCAACGCCAGGGTGCCACGACAAAGAAGACAGGGATGGCTTTCGTGCTTTCTGGTGGTGGCAATCCCGTGACGCTTGGCACTTAGAGAACCGCGACAGGCAAACAAAAGAAAGCATTGCAGAATAAATACATTTGTAACATCCACCTACTACGAAACAAAAACATGAAAAGATAACGTCCAGAAGATAGTACCGATAGGAGTAAATGTATCACTATCATACAAATATCACGGAAGGCTCAAACACTTTGACCCACATACCACATTAGATGCTAATAACGCCAATCATGATGCTATTCTCCCCGACACCCTCACCCTCGACGATGGTACCGGAGTTGCCGAAAAGGGTGTTACCAAAGAGGCCAACGGTGGTGCCATCTTAAAGACCACGTTTGGCGCTGATGGCACCAATACCAACACCAACGGCACCGCCCTCGCCGACACCTTCACCCTCGACGATGGTACCGGAGTTGTCGAAACCACTGTTTCCAAAGTAGCCACTGCTAGTGCCGTCAAAAAGACCACGTTTGGCGCTGATGGCACCGATACCAACACCAACGGCACCGCCCTCGCCAACACCTTCACCCTCGACGATGGTACCAGAATTATCGAAACCTCCGTTAACAAAGGAGCCACTGCTAGTGCCGTCGAAAAGACCGCGTTTGGTGCTGATGGCACCGATACCAATGCCATAGAGACCGCCCTCGCCGACACCTTCACCC
This sequence comes from Boletellus dicymbophilus, assembly GCA_038089035.1. Taxonomy (NCBI): domain Eukaryota; kingdom Fungi; phylum Basidiomycota; class Agaricomycetes; order Boletales; family Boletaceae; genus Boletellus; species Boletellus dicymbophilus. The sequence goes on from JBBPKB010000653.1 coordinate 3,723, forward strand.
TCGACGATGGTACCGGAGTTGTCGAAACCTCCGTTAACAAAGGAGCCAAAGGTAGTGCCGTCAAAACCACCGCGTGCAGCGATGTCTACCGGCCTTGCGAACACAGATGGTCCACTGGACAAGAAAACAGACAAGACCTAGATGATCAAAGTATAAGGCAACGCCGCAAGAGATTGGAAAGGATATCTTACAGCGAAGAAAGTAGCGCCGCGCATGACAATCGTAATAATGCTTGTATCGCGTAAAAGAGACTGAAAGATCTAAAGGCTGCTGGTCTGCCTGGGGAACATTGACTGGGATAACGATTCGTTTTTATACCTTTCTAGAGCTCGCCGCTGTTACTGCCACTGATCTGTTTGTTCGCCCATACCTTGACCTTCGTGCAATGTTCCTAGTTTCGGATCAGCATGGTCACTGTAGCGCACTGCAGTTTGATAATACCAGGAACCAGGGAGTGGCATGTTTTCATCGTGTACCCCTCAAGCCGATCGCAACTGCTGGAATAAACCGTCATGTAGGCCTTTCTGAATGGGACATTGTGATAACTTACAGACGGGACCTTAGGGTCATGGGACTAAACCTGCCGATTGGTGGAAATAAGCTGAGCCACCGCAAACACCCGTTTGCCAAGTTGCCATCTTTAATGTCCCTTTACAGTCCTGATCGTATTGTCTCAGAACCGGATCACCCTAACACAGCATCCTGGCGAGAAATGGAATGACTTGATGTTGACGGGGTGAATTAGGAAAACAATGTATTGTTTGACGGTCATATGATACTGTTGCGGCGTGCCTTAGCTATTAAAAAAATTGTGCCAGCTTTGTCTTTAGCATCAACAAAGATCACAATATTCAGACTGTAACATATATCACTGACCGAACACGGAACAGGAACAGCTAGGGCCCTGGTAAACAGTTAGAGAACAGTATCCGAAGTGTACACATGTTACCTTTTCAGATCGAAACTGCAAAAGGCTCTTTGCACAGCGCACGCCACCGAGGGACAAACATTGTAATACAATGCGATCGATGCCGGCAGCCAAGACAGTGTTCCCGTCCGAGTCGCAAGTCAAAAGGAACACCGCGTGCGTAGAGCAGTGCTACCAGCCTTGTTGTTCAGGATGGTGGAGGATATCAACGATTCCGAGCTCAACGTCCTCACTTTCATAAAATATGTGTTGTATCCCGAGGCCGCATTGACAATGGCCACAGCTCCATCGACACTCACATACTGTCATCGTTGCCTATTTTTGACGTAGTGACCTATGGCAGGGGGGATTTTGATTACGACGTGGAAGAACGTCGTCCGTTAAGGACGATCATTTTCAACGTACATCCTCGAATTTAAGTAAACAACGGCTGAAATGAACACGTATATTTCATGAGCCGTGAACCCGGGACGGGGCACTACTGTAATTGTGGAGGAAAAACGCCAATTTTGTCAAGGCAAATCGTGTCAAGGAGTTGTAGTACCCAAAGGCTTCGGCGTTTTTGGCCGACGTGTATGTTTGTTTTTACTACCCGTATTAGGGAAGTCGAGCTCTCAAACGCGCAATGGCTATCGTCGACTTGTAGACTTGTTTACAGGTGTCAGAAGGAATCATGATCTTCAGCGCTCGCCGTTAGGGAAGTCCGGTACGAATTTTCCTTACTATCGTGGGAATTTCATGTATTACAGTGGTATGTGGGAAGTGAGCGGTTCGGGCTCGACGGCACGACACATGCAAAAGATTACAGCTGTTTCACAATGTAACGAGAATCGCGCATTTTTTGTTTGCGCCGTGTGTCCGAAAGGGAAATTTGGGACGTAGCGACGATAACCCCAGCGCAACTTCTTGTTGGTCTCATTGGACACACGGCGCAGACAAAAAATGCGCGATTGTGGAACAGCTATAATAGCGTACCTATTGTTGAAATTTGCTTGTGTCCACTGCTCGATAGACCAGAAAGAAAGCTGTTGCTCTCGCTCTTTACCTCATAGGAGTCTGGTGTTGTCATCCCTGCCAGTCGTAAAAGCAACTTATGATCAATATCCCCTTTCTGTCGCCCTTCCATAAAAGCGGGTACTAAAGGTAGGTACCAGCTTGACTTGTCACTTACTTGACGTTTTAGGGACAACGAACCAAACTCATAACCACCTACTATGCGGGTTGCCGTCACGCCGGTCGTGGGACGAGGCCGCTTTTGACTGATTGAAAGGAGAATGGACAGACCCTGTGACAGGGACGTCGAAAACTCAATTGTGCGATCCCGGCTCTGATCGGCGAGAAGACAAGATCGATCCCCGTGTACAGTGGGACAAAGTGCATATGGAGCGTCCTTTCGGTGCTGTGACCAAGTATTCCGGGTAAAAAAATACCGAGTACCGCCGGATGCGAAGGTACCCATCTTGGTGATCTCGTCAAGAACCAAATTGCGTGATCAATAACTTGTAATCGAACAGATTAGGCCAGCTGAAAAATAATGCCGTGCCAACTAGTCATGTGATGATGGGGCCTAGAATCTGATTATGGAAGAAAAACGGGCTTCGCTGTGCCTGCTTGATGCGCTCAAACGATTACAGACCCTTGAGGATACTAGAACTGATCCCCTTGCGAGGAAACACGCAGACCGCAGAGTCTGTTTTTGAAAGGGGCCATAAAGAAGAGGCATGTAGTCATTACCCGAGCCTCGTCGAGCACACCAACGTCTTGCACAATGTCGGAGACACACTTGTTCGGTTCAAATCTCGTTCTCAGTGCAAGATCATATTGATGCTTTTAAAACTTGGAGTTAGGCACGTTCGCCGGCTTATCGAGTCCATCAGCTTGAGACCTATGCTAGTGGGCGAGTTCGGACCACCATCGAATTCAAGTGTCTGTTTTCACTTCCTTTTGGTTCCGAGAAAGTTGATCGCAAACTCCTATTGATGCAAGTGCCCGCCAGGCGTCCGCTGATCGCACACCACCAAATGGAAGTATTGCGCCTCCAATACAAGTTGGTCATGGTGTCGCAAAAACGCTTGGCAAGTTGAATGTGAACGTTGATACTGGCAGAACCTGGGGCAGGACATGACAACATCAAGTATTCTAGTGCACGTAAAAACGTGCGCCTGTAGAGGATCTCTGTTAGCAAACACTGCGAAGACGAGAAAATAATAGAATTTAGACCACCTTACTGTAACGTACGAGCGTTTAAAGCGGCCAGGCAAGAAATGTATCACCGAAGTCTCTCATCACTTGTTCCGTGCCAGTGCTCAGTGAACCTTCCAAGATTGGTATAGAATAGCATATGTACACTGTGAAAAGTAACATGTGCATGTGTTACTCAGGCTGCTCGTTGTGGATCAATAGCTTTCGATTTAGCGTCCTTGTTTTTCTGGTGGGTCCTGTTTCCTCCAGCCTGTAACCATTTGTTCTACGGAATTCCATTTCACCAACTTGATATGAATTCTTGCTGGATTTATCGCGGGGTTAGTGATAAATCAAGAAATGACGCAATTTCAATGTTTCAATGTGCGATGTGGCACCAGCCAGAATCAAATAACAGCAAAAATGGATGTCAATTCAGTTCACGATTCATGGGCTCATCATCATGATCTTTATCTAGTCAAGGATACGCCGTAGGGTTTCGGCCAGGCCCAGCCTTGGCGTCGAGGTTCATTGTGCAGGTCCGAGTAAATTGTATGCTCGACTCCGCATGACCATAGCACAGTACATAACTTATGGCCAGAGTCTGCACATACGTTCGATTGGATTATTAGAGTCGGGGAGCGAATCCGAGCGATGACGGGCATCATGTAGATGGGTGAGTCGGCGAGAGTGACTAGCCACATTGTGCGGGTTAATCTCAGCGCTCCTCTTGTCAACATCATCGCTTGATGTTCCGAATCGTTCACATATACTTACTATAAGTTACATACCACCATGCCATTAGTATCCGAATCATATCAGTTATAACCAAACTTTGTGTGACTTGACTTTGATGTGCAAGTGGCACGAGAACTTTCACTAGGCGGTTACATATGTGTGTACCTGTACCAGAAAAATCGAGTCGCAAGGCGTCCATGAGGCGATCATGCCATCATGCAGGGTTTCCAGTCTTCCACAGGGCAGTAGTACAACTCCGGCATGATCGCTATGACTGATTTATTAATCAGGCATGCTACTGCCAAGTAAACTCACGCCAAGTCTTATTGTAATGATCAGTGTAAATTCGGGGATATGCCCAACGCCGATTAGATCATGAGACATAGGTCTTTTGAATGTTGTAAGGTATCCTGCTTGTCCGCGCACAGCCGCCGCCGCAATCTCGCCCTCACCCCTTTCGTCGCGATTCTCGGACCATTGCCACTTTATTTTTCGTTTGTCTCTCCTTGCACTGTCACTTTCGAGACGCCGTCCTCCTTTTCTCACTTTGCGTTGTCACTTTCAAAACGTCGTTCTCATTTTTCCTATATCGCATTGTCGCTTTCGGGGCGCCCTCATTTTATTCTTCAATTTTCTCATCTCGCGCTGTCACTTTAGGGCTACACGCGCTAAGTGTTTCAGTTACTTTTCTAATACCTCTCATGTATTTAATCCCTCCAGCCTCGAGCTGCAGAACAGAGAAGTTTTCCCCTTTCACTCTCACGCGCCCTTTAATCGTAACGTGCGACTCGACTGGACCCGCCCGACGCCGACTTCGATTCCGACTCTCGACTACGACATCCGTCACTACTAACTTACTCCCTCCCTCTTTTACTCCCTTTCTGTTAGATTTGCCACTTAGGCTTGACGCCATCCCCTACGAACTCGCACATCCCGGTCGCGTTCCACCCCAGCGGCTTCGCACCACCTACAGGGTGGTGCTCCAAGAGTCTCCGACTCTTATGTGCGACGTCCGAGAATGGCACGCATGACAGTGTTTCTGCCATAAGGCTCCCTTTTAACACCGTAGAGAAGATTAAGTCCTGACCATGGCGCCCAGCGCAGTTATCACCGCCCCAGTTTCCAAATACGTATATAACTTGAAGAATGCGAATAGAATATATAGCACCAAGTGCGTAACCATGTACCTTGTGGTACAATCTACATCCGCCGGGTGATTGTGAAGATAGAAGTTCGAGGCTACCTTGCTGGAAGCACACAACAACCTTCTATGTATCAACAACAAACCGATATGTAGATACTAACAACGTAGTTTTCATCCACAGCCTCCAACGTGACCAAAATCTTTGCCGGCTCGCTCATCGTTTGAGGAAGTAAGGTAAAGGAATCCATGTGTTAGCAAATCGGACTGTGTTATAGCGGTTTGCTCGCCCTGGAGTTTGCTTGTAATGACCCACGCTGTCAAGCTGTTAGCCGAATGTACCGTACCCGGAATAATTATTACGTGACAACAGCCACAACAATGTGCATTTTGGTCAGTCCTGTGCGTTCGACCGGATGAACCAATTCACGAGTATCATATCGTCTTCTTTCGCATTTTCTGGAGGCATAACGTCCCTATTAATAACCTTCAAGGGTTGGTACACTCCGCGTTCCATACCTATACCGCAGGCTGCTTCCGTGACACATCATCCTGTGGTGGAGATTCACCGTGGAATGTCGAAAACTTGATAGAGTGAATGGGGTACTGGACAAATTTATGGGCGGACGCGCGCCTTCGCGCACATTTTCAACGGGATAAGGAGCACTGCGAAGAACGCCCGAGCTCATGAATGAGAGTGTTGCGTCGACCCATGTGACTTGCTGCAATCGCTCGAAGGAGATTCTAGCCTCTCCCATTTGTCATTAATCCTGATTGAATGTGGAATCAGCGCTCAACGAATAACCCTCGAGCTTTCGATCCCCCAGATGCATCTCGCGCGACATCTCGCAGTTGTGGAGACCTAGATGGTTTCTGGTCCTCGGATTTCGCTCGCAGCGCATCATTCCTATGGTAGTCCGCACAAAAACAGGATTGTTCTGCAGAGAAAATGCGGCACAAAGACAGATTTGGGGAGAGACTAAAACGAGTGGAGAAAGTTGCACGCACGCTCCACCTCACCACTGGCATGCAGCCAATGCGGACTTAGATTGCCAATCCCAATGTAGGGCATTTGATGGCAGTAGACTAGCACTGTTTCGCACCATAGCGTTTTACCAGTGGCACGTGATGTACGTCGCAAAGTGCCGTGCCTTCGACGACGTTGATGTTATTCAAGCTACTGTTTTTCATACTTTTGCCCTGGATCTAGTTTGCCCCTCTGCTCTGCAAGGCCTTCATGTTTGTGTGTTCCTCATGCGATTGTATCCCGATGATTGTCTTGAAAAAAAAAGCATCCTGTGACCCGGGTCACCCGAACACCCCGGACATGTAAATGCTAGTACGACAACTGGAAGCTCCGACCTTGCGGTGATTACGATGAAGTGAGTTGAAAGTTCCGGTTGTGTGTACCAGTCGCGGGCTGAATGTATACCGGACGGTCTAGGATACACAACGTCTATGCAGCACTCTCAGATTCAGTATTGTCGACTTCAACTATTGCGGCTTCCTGCACCAAATCTCCGAGTCCGTCATGGTTACAACCACGGTGATTATTCCTGTCGAGGAATAGGTACATCGCGATCCCGATCGTGGGTCCGGAACGCGATAGTCTGGCATACAATCTAGATCGAAAGTCTGTTCTATATTTGTTTCTTTGCTGCTGCATTTCAGGATTAACTTTTAACAAGGATTACATGGCCACTGATAGCACGGGCACCACAGACAGGCTTTCCGATTGTACAGGGACGCTTTAGGATTGCCACTTAAGAACGCTTGTGGATGAGACCACCTGGACGACGTCTAGCAGTCTAGAACCATCGTCTTCCTCGAACATACTGCGTGGGAATTTTCAGGTTGGTGTTCAGACCGTCAGCCGCCCCCCGAGCCACTGGGCAAAATAAAAGGCCAGCTTGCCCCCCTCTCCTTACTTCTTTACTCCCTCTCATCTCTCGCCGCCCGTTCCAGTTCTTCCTTCCCCATATCATCGTCTCTTGTGATCATTACACAAACATGCTCGCAAAGCTCTCGTGCGCGTTCTTTCTCTCTTGAAAACATCGCGAGTAGCTCTAACAACTGACACCCGCCGTGCAGCACGCTCGCCGTTCTATTGCCGCTCGTGGCCAGCATCACCGTCACCACACCCACGAGCGCTTGGTCGGGAGGTCCGATGACGATTACTTGGACGGCCAGCACCGCAGACCCGACCTACTTCTCGATCGAGCTTGTCAACTCCGTCTTCAATAACGACTACGCTATTGCGGCCAACGTGCCGACGTCTCAAGGGTCGCTCACTCTCACTATACCTCAAGTTCCGGCGATGTGAGTTTTTCTTGCCCTAATCGTTGGTGTATCGGCACCGCGGCTGACATGGGTGAAAAAGCGAGGGATACACTCTACAGTTTGTCGCCACGAAGTATGTGACTGCCCCCATTCTTTGGATTCAGCGCTTGCATTCGACGTGACTTGTTTTTCTTCCTTTTTTTCGCACAACTCCCCCTCGGTCCTGGCGTAGCAACATAAACCAGATTTACACGCAAACCAGTCCATTCGCTATCAAGGCCCCGAGCAACTCCACCACCAGCGCGGCGCCCACCACTTCGGGCACCACCGCCTCGTAAGTCCCCCCTTAAAACGAAATTGACTGTCATTTTAATTCTTTCAAGGTCGTCGCCTTCTGGTACGTTCTCGAAGACAGCCACGAAGCACGTCTCAGGGGCGAGCGGCACTGCCTCGCACACAGGCACGAGCTCGCCCAGCGCTGGAGTCTTCAACTCGTCCGGCGCTAGCTCGCTCAATATGCCCCCCGGTCTGGCTCACGCCGTCGCGCTCGTTCTCTCTGCGGTCGCCGGCGCTGCTATGGTCTTCTAAAGAGTTTATAAATTCTGGCAGCAATAAAGGGGGTGGATGAGAGAGACTAAGGTAAAACGATCCTTCCTTTTTCTGAACTGGACTGGACTGCGATCGGGACTTTGTTGGGAGGCTCATTATCTCGTATACCTTCATCCATTATCATTATCATTTCT
>JBBPKB010000654.1:0-11717 GCA_038089035.1 Boletellus dicymbophilus
GGCGCCACCTCCGCCGCCGCCGCCGCCTCCTGTATAGTCCTAGTTCCGAGTTGCCGAGACCAAGGCGGAGCGCTGCCTCTCAGAGGCCCTGTGCAATGTACAGTGTCCTTGCTCCTGGGTCTTTGGAACGAGACGTGTGATTATTGTTACAATTTGCTTGCTTTATTATTTCGACGTATATCTTTTTTGTGCGTATTGTGAAAAGAGAGATTCAGTGTATGTCAATAAGAGATGGGGAGTATGCTGTTTTCCACGATTTGCTGAGCGATCGATGCAGTACTAGCCTGAGGATTGTATCAATCATGATTTACGGGTATCAGGACAAACACCCTCAGCCAACGTTTGAAAATAAGTTATTTTACCTGAGGCTAACCAAGGATACTCACAAAGATAAGTAGATGTGCCGCACTCGTCCCGTTAATGAACAGGTTCGGACTGATCTCGGCCCTCGCGGTTTGACAATACCCGTTGGCCACTATTTCGAGGGGTCTCTTCCCCAGCTATGATTGTATCGATTGCCCCGATCTGCCGCCGTTTAGGACCCAAACCGCTCATCTCGATGTCGTCGATCGCCTTCCTACGACTTACGTTCATCGACCGAGAGCCAGCGCCACTAGACGTGCTCGTGCTCCACCACTCCACCCGAGCGCCGCTGAACAATTCAAGTTGCCTGTGTACCTCTGCGCTCAGCGAACTCGTCCCATATCTATTTCCGGCTGCAAATCCACGGAGGTTGAGCACGAGCCGTTGACCAGCGATGGAAAGCACGTTCACGGCGAATCTGGACAAGAACTATTTGTAGGCGATAAAGATGATACACGCGACTCACTCACGTTAAAAATAACATGTTCTTCGGGTTCTGGGATCAGGTTACTTGTTGAGCGTCTGGGTTCGAGTCCCTGGACAAAGACGGCTAGACTTACAGACGGATAAATAACCCTTGATATCGAAGTAAATACGAAATGTTACTCGAATTGGATCACCAGCTTACCATGATACTGCATTGAAAACATCAAAAAAGATGCTAGCGATATAAAAGATGATGGCTATATTTGTGTATCGAGTCATGGCCATAAGGATGTGCTTGACGTGATGAAAATGAAACAACTCACCATCACGACCAAGTAGAAAAAGAAATGAAGTCGGGTAAAGTTTCCCGGAATACCTGGAATGTCGCCAAAGGGACGACATAGTGATCAGGAACACGACGGTGTCTTGACATGCACTGCTCAATAAAGCGACGTCAGCCAGAAGTACCTAGCCAATTTGTTGACAAGGTCATACATCGCAAAGGAGGGTATCCACTAACTCAAGCATGTAAGCCAAACAGACGCGCGGGGTATAATAGAAAATATGTACCGACTGCGCTGAAATCATGGCGCGAAACCGATAAGACGATCTTCCAGCGACAAGACATGAAGATACGTACAGGGGAATACCGTTATGCATATCTCAGGGAGATCTGCGTACTTAATAAAACGAGCTAACGAATAAGAGTAACATAGTGGGGAGCAGCGGTTCAAACTTACTGGTAACAGTGACAGTGGTGAATATTGTTTTAATAAGAAATAGGACTAGATAGACAGAATAGCTGCCTATAAGCATAACGGCTACCCGCCTCTGGCAACCCCAAATTGCCCAGGCTCGTAGTAACACGAGAACTACTGAAATTTTGAGACAAAACATACAAATGTGTCTTGAATCAAACTCACTGTGTATAGATTCCACGGAGGGAATTATATACACGGCCATAAATGCGACGGGTAAATCACAAGACTTTTTCAACAGTGAGGGGAGAAAAGAGGTTACTAGCGCATCGAATATAAGCTGGTTACAAAACCTACCTTTTCAGTGTGATTTCCTATCCTTGCTAATCCAACAAACTGGATGATTGCCTGACAAACGAGATTCCCGTACCGATTGAGAAGAAAGATTGTTTTAGTGAGTGACCAGGGCGCCTGCCAGATGAACTCGATCTATATTTGCATGAAAATACTTTAGTATTTTCACAAGATTTTGACGCACCTCCTCGTCGAGAGTCAAAATATGATCATACACAAGGCAGGCGTAACTCGCAAGACCAAGACACCTATATAATGGGTTTAGACCAGGTTGGCGGATCAAACTCGGTGCTGGGCAGTAAAAGCTCACTTCTGTATCCATTCATCTTGATATAACGAAAGATTATTGATGTCCATAGACACGATCTACGAGAAAAACGTTGGCTATAGACCACAATGATGCGTGGGTAAAGAGAATGTGCTGGAGGAATGTTTTTGTAAGCGGAAACCAACACACGTACCGTAATTTACCATCGATACATTTCAACCAAGGAACAGGCACCTTGTCCATGTAACTATGTATTATATACATATTCCCGTGGGTCTAAGTTATCATCACTGAGTCACATGGCGTAAAGTTTACTATAACGGCCGCGAGCAACTTTTCACTGTGTCAACTGGAGCTAGTTTCAATCCGACGGGAAGTAATTTTTGGCCCGCTCTCTGAATCACAGTACTGCAGCATAAGCGAAAAAGAAGTCTCTAATTTCTAAGATGTGGCCCAACATTAGTCGAGGGGCCAAACCTCCTTGAAGTTCCTTCTGGCAGAAGCTCTTCTCATCTAGTAGATATTCATGTATAAATATGTATGTTGGCTCGCCTCGCACATATTCATAAGGTCCGGAAACCAAACGAACTGTGTCACACTCCCGGGGGTCGTGATCTTGAAAATTCGAAACTCAAATTGGACTCGCCCTCCGGGATCGATCCAAGTTTCTAGTCATGTGGCTACCTATTGACATTTTCGTACTATTTAGTGCATTCAAATTTTGAATACACTGTAAATTTTGGTCAATATCCACTGGTGTGTTGTGTGGCAACGACTCTTGAACGCGTATGCCAGCGACTCACTAGAGGGTGCTGTAGAGGGTACGAAGCCGCTGAGAGCGGAACGCAACCGGAATGCGAGTTCGTAGGGACGGCGTCAGGCCATGGGTCCTCCGATTTGATAGCTCGAAGCCGAAAGACTTAAATACATGAGTGGTGTTATAAAAGTAACTGAAACGCGCCCTAAAATGTCAACAGAAATTGAGGACGGCGTATCGAGTGACAGCGGAAGAAGTGAAACATGAAAATAAAGGTAACAGCGGTCCGAAAGTCGAAATGGCGACGCGCAGAAAAGATCGGTACCTTACAGTGCGTGGACGCTTGTTCAAGTTCACAGACAAGCTACCATCAGAATGATCCTTGTGGACACTACAAGAGCGTCATGATGAGTCGCGTCGTCATCGAGCTGCAAGATGTTGAGGTGCCTCTATATATTTCCGCAAGTTTTGTGTTTTAATTTTGAACCTCGTCACTAATTCCTGCAGTAGACGTAGGTGGAGTTGTATGTTATGGGAACGTCATCTGAGGTGACATTCATCATGACGATCGTTTTTGCATGTGAACTCTTGTAAGTTTCGTTTTTGTTTGGGATCGTTCTCTTAAAAGTCAGGTGCCTCCGAAACCATCTAGGTCCCGCGCTTGAAAAGGTAGAGCTGCCCCTCCGTCTGAGATTATTTCCGGGAGTTCCATCCGTTGTGCACGTAGCAATCGGCTCAAATGGTCGGTTTGGACAAGCTCAAGGACCTGTCAGCCGCGTAAAGTAACTCGAGGTCACACTAGTTAATTTGAGGATATGAGTGCGCTGTTCTGTGGGAGTGTAGGCAAACGAGAAACATTTGACCAGTTCAGGAGACGAGGAACGGTCACCGGCATACTATCGTTCTCTAATCACATTGAATCAATGATATCATACACATACAATCAATAACATACATAACGTGTACTAATTTCTTGTGCGCAATAGGTAATACTCTATCCTCATCCAACATACACATTCTCTGACATGATAGCGTCCTGGATGTCGTACTGACTAATCCCAGCCTTCCTTGCGATTTTACAATCCCCGACGACTATTGTTCCGAGGAGTCTCTTCAGGCCCAGTGGTGATTGCTTCAATCGGTTGCCGCTCAAGATCCAAAGAATCCATCTCGATGTCCTCGATCGTCTCCCTCCGAGTTAGGTTCACCTGCCGAGAGCCAGCGTCACTAGATGTGTCCGTGTTCCACCACTCCACCCGTGTACCGCTGAACAATTCAAGTTGCCTGTGCACCTCTGCACTCAGCAAACTCGTCCTATATCCATATCCGTCTGCGAATCCACGAAGGTTGAGCACGAGCCGTTGACCGGAAATGGAAAGCACATTCAAGGCGAATCTGGATTCATGTTAAGGTGAAGTAACCACGTAAGAATTTGTGAGTGGGTGACAGAAACGATAAGTGTGAATTACTCACGTTAAGAACAACATGTTCTTTGGGTTCTAGAGTCATATTATCTGGGTGCGTATCTCTGGAGAAGGATCGCTGGACTTACAGATACGTAGACGACCCTTGACGCCGACGTAAATACGAAGCATCGCTCGAATTGAATAGAGACTCACAATGATATAGTATTGAATACATCGAAAAAGATGTTGGTGATGTAAAAAATGACAGCTTTGAAATTGTAACCATAATTATATGGTCAATGTTGTGAAACAAGCAACTTGCCATCGCGAACTAGTAGAAAAAGAAGCGAAGTCGGGTAAAGTTTCCCGTAATTTCTGGAATGTCGCCAAAGGGACGACATAGTTATCGCGAATACGGCGGTATCTTGACATGCACTGACGAAGGACTGTCAGACAGAGACACATAGCCATCGATGGAGCCATACACTGCGATGGAAGGTATCCACTAACTCCAGTATGTAAGCCAAATAGAGTGTTGTATAATGGGAAATATGTACCGACTGTGCTGAGATCATGGCACGAAACCGATGAGACGACCTTTCAATAATAAGGTAAGAAAATACGTACAGGGAAATACTGTTATGCATATCTCAGGGAGATCCGCGTACTTAATGATACGAGCTAGAAAATAAGACAACATAGTGGCGAGAGGTGGCTGAAACGTACTGGTAACGGTGGAGGCCGTCATTATTGTTTTAAGAAGGAAAAGCACTAGATAGACAAAATAGCTGCCGATAAGCATTGCAGCTACCCGCCTCTGGCAACCCCAAATTGCCCAGGCTCGAAGCAAGACGAGAACTGCTGAAAATTTGAGACGGAACAAACCGGTGTATTCGGAACCCACTGTGCATAGACTCCACGGATAGAATTATATACACGGCCATAAACGCAACGGGTAGACCACAAGACTTCGTCCAGGAGTGAGAAAACATAACGTCTCATTATAAATCTTACCACTTCTGTATAGTCTCCTATCCTTGCCAATCTGACAAGCTGGATGATTGTCTGACAAATGAGATTCCCGTATCGGTTGAGAACGAAGACTGCTTTGGTGAATGACCACCGTGCTTTCCAGATGGACTCGATCTATATGTGCATGAAAATGCCTTTACATACTCGCACAATGTTGACGCACCTCCTCGTCGAAAGTCAAAGTATGATCGAACACTAGGCAAGTGTAACTTGCAATACTAAGACATCTGGGTAATGAGATGTGACTAGGTCGTGAGATCAAACCCAGCGCTGAGAAATAAAACTCACTTCTGTATCCACTCGTCTTGATACAACGAAAGATCGTTGGTGTCCATACGCCGTTCTACGGGGAAATTTTGGGTATCGACCACGGGGACAATACGTGGGTGTAGTAAAGGCAATGAGGCGGAAGGACAAAAGCATGCCTTTGTAAGTTCAAGCCAGGACCCAACATACGTGCCGTTACTGTAACATCTATCTATACACTTCAAGCACGAGACGGTCACATTGTCTGTCAGTATTCCCAAGGGTTATGGTGTGGTCACATGGTGTTCCCTTGCCTGACAAGGCTTCTCCAAATCCATATATCGTGGGAACAACGATTACTAGCACTTATTAAGTACTAATAAGAACTGGTTCGGGAACAGCGTTAACACAGAGTTAGGTTCCTTAAGGTCGGGTAACCACTGGCAATATGTCAGCCAAAAGTCATGACATAACTTAGGTTGAAACTCCATCCAACTCCGTTAAGCTCAGCGCCATTGAGACTCAGCTACTGCCCCCTTGGCCTAGGCGTCTTCCCTCATTATGGACCCTATTCGGCCAGAACAACGCCAGCGCATTATCCGGTATATGACACTCATCAGCGTTATCGTGTGTGCTATCTCCTCTATTACGCTTACAGTTCTGGAGGATGAAAGGTAGTGGAAGGCGAAATTTTCGAGTCCAGACTCTCCGGCAGGACGGCAGCATAGGAAGTAGTTTTCAGGCCCCGATACTTCGGCTGGACTCGGCGGATAGTGTCTTGGCTACGGTAACCGACCTTACGCTCGACTAAGGAACTTAACTCTGTGTTAACGCTGTTCCGGAACCAGTTCTAAGTCTAACCTAAGTTCCCTGACGAGCCCACAGCATTTAGGTTAGTTAGCGAACCTGAGGATTTTTCATCGGTCCGATTCGTGCGCACTGTCTCATTGTCGATACCAATGGCCGACGTTGACTCTATGTACTGCGATTTTGACCTGCTAGAGGCGGGTAATTACATGCTCGAGAGGCTCTTTCAATCCACGGAAAGGCTGGACCATAGGCAGACTAGTCGTTAGTGTGCACATACCGGTCGCCACCACGGTGGTAATGCTTTAGTAACCATCATACGGTATTATTTATTATTCGTACGTCGGCTTAGACCTAAGGAATTGTGAAAGCATGGTTCGGAAGGCATTCCAAGCTCAAGTTGGAATACGCACTACGTAACAATAATCAAGCCACCATTAGCCGAGGGATCTTCTAGGCGCCTAAGTAGTAGACTGGAGGAATGACTATATTCTGGGGTAGCACGATAGCATGTTGACACCCTTCCAAACTACATACACAGTCTTCGAGGCGGACAATCTGCTTCACGTCGGCGATGTATGACATATGAAGCTTGGGGAGTCTCCTTGAACCGAACTTTCCCGATCCGACAAATAGCGGTAGCCTCTCTGGAAGTAGCGGAACTTCGACCCAACAATGGCATCGGTTATAACTTTTCGGGCAGGACTCGGATGATTTAACGTTGTAGCGGAACGGGGCACTTTGAAGACTCTGTGGGAAGAACTTAGAATCTGAACGCTTTCGTCACTCACCATACCGAGTAAGTTCTTCCCGGAATATGTAATCTTAGCGGCGTCGCACACAGGTCGGCGAAAGTGGTCGAGTCAGGTACAGTACTGTATGTATTTGGCAGCAGGAGACTTTTTAACCCATTTATTTCATTCCTCCACGTAAGTCAGCGCTTGTTCAGACATCCCACGATATCTTTCGGGCCTAATGCCCTCGTAAATGGATTCAGTTTAGGTGCTGCGGCATTTGCTCTTCCACGTATGCACTTTATTAGTGTCGTGGCTATTGGTATCGCTCTTGCCCTTTTGCTCAAGAAACTTACTGGAAGCCCTACGCACAAGGGTGGCAGCCCGCTCCCTCCTGGGCCACCTGCAGCATGGTTCTGGAAGAATCCAATGCCGAAACAACAGTACGTATTTGTTCAAACCATTCGGGAGGGACGAGTCGGAAACCCTCGAGGGTCCTGGTCTTACTTCTCCTTTTCCCACAGCATCGCGCACGGACTTGCCGCGCTGGTCGAGCAGTACGGACCTGTCGTCTCGCTTCGTCGAGGAAGCCACATAACCATTGTCATAGGCCGTATGGACGTACGTTTATTTATCCCAGTTTATGATGTTGTTAAAGTTGGATTACATATGCATGACCCCTCATTATTTAGGCAGCAACGGAAATCATGGAAAAAGCAGGTTCAGTACTTGTTGACCGTCCTCGGATGATCGCAGCCGACATCCTCTCTGGTGGGATGCGTCTTCTTTTCGAGCCCGCGGGAGATCGATTTCGCCGCCTCAGGCGAGCAGCTCACGTTCACCTTCAACCCAAAGCAGCAAAGCAGTACGAGAGTATTCAAACTGAAGCTGCCAAGGATGTTGTTTTGGACATTTTGGACGACCCGAAACAACATGTGCGGCATGCGCAGCGGTGTGTGTTTAAGGGTCTTTCGGACGCCACTCGCTTATACGTGTATACGCACGTTTTAGTTATGCCACTGCGGTTATGTTGCGCATCACGTATGGTAAAACGTCGCCCACCTCCAAAGATGATCCTGAGGTGATACGTGTGCTACAAGTATTGGAGAACTTTCAGATGGCATTGCGACCGGGTGCGTATCTCGTGGACTATATTCCATGGTTAAGATATGTGCCTGGGTACGGGAGGCAGCTCAAAGGGTTTCATCAATTCGAGCTTGCTCTCTTCAGAGATCAGTTGAATCGCGTAAGGGAGAACATGGTATGTGATCGTGTTTAATTTGGGCCTTATAGACTATTGCTGAAAATTACTTAGGCAACAAGCACCGCCGGTCCATCGTTTGGCAAGATGCTCCTCGAGCACGTTGACGACCATAGTTTGTCGGGTGATGAAATGGCTTATCTTGCAGGCACCTTACTTGGCGCAGGCTCTGAAACGGTATATTCTTCATTCCAATCATGGATGTGCCAGAGTGGACAGAAACGTACCGTTCTAGACTGCGTCCGGTATTACATTGATGATCATAGCTGCGGCGTGCCATCCAAACGAACAAGCGCGTGTTCAAGAAGAGCTGGACAAAGTAGTCGGGAAGACCAGAGGTATTTCGACTTCTGCGGTCTCGTGCATCAATCTGAAGTAGCATCGTAGTACCCACGTTTGAAGACTGGGACATGCTTCCGCAACTTCACGCATTTTTGCTGGAGGCATTGCGCTGGATACCGCTGGCGCCACTTGGTATGTCTTTATTTCCGAATCAAAGTAGCGCAGACGTTTAGTGCGTGCTTATATGCTAGGCTTCCCGCATCGTGCAATGAAGGATATCGTATGGGTATGATATCTTGTTCTTGTGCCTCAGACGGAACTGATACTGTTACAGGGAGAGCAGTGCATCCCCGCTGGGACGACTATCATGGGATGCCATTGGTTCGTCCTCCAAATTCTGCACCACAGTCAAACACAATTAACGTACATATCTACCGACCACATAGGGCAATCTCTCGGGACCCAGTGGCGTTCCCAGACCCAGATTCGTTCAATCCTCGACGTTGGCTTACCGACGACGGACGTATAAGAACGGATATGCATTTCTACACATATGGCTTTGGACGAAGGTACCGTCTCCGTCACCACTTTCTCCTCTAATCTTAAATCGTTTCGTTTACGAGCAGAGTTTGTCCTGGCCAACACGTCGGGAACCGATCGCTTTATATCAATCTCGCATTGCTGCTTTGGTCGTTCCGTATCCTGCAACGGCCCGAGGCACCCATCGAGCTTGGTGCCGGTGGGTTTAGTGACGCGTTTGTGTTCGATCCTAAGCCATTTGAAGTGGACTTTGAACAGAGGGTAGAGGAAGAACGATTGAGGGAGCTGATGACTTGAAGCACGGCTGCTTAATGCAGGACATCGCGCGAGAGGGATTCGTATGTTGCAGGTGTGTTTGCACTTAAGTATGTAGCAAAGGTGCCATTGTAAAAGTGACTGCCATTGTCGGAGTCCGTACTCAGGTCACGCAAGATTTTGAAAGGTTGGGCCACTTATGTAGGGCGCTCAGGCTCTTAAGCAAACTCACGCGTCAGTAATGTCGACGCAATAACCTCGGCGTCCTGTCTTCGTGGGAGCGATCGCTAGTCGGGGAGGGTGAAGGGGAAGGGTGGAGAAGGAAATGTTATTGCACGGGATACATACATTAGGTATAGATAGCAGGGATGATATCTAGGGATGAGAATGTTGAATCCAGATTAGTAGGGTGTGTAGAAAGGTTGGTCGGGGATCGCCCGGGCTGGGGTGCATGATGTGCAGAGCCGGGATCGACAATTTGGCGGAGGAAAACAGGAGAGAATTTAAGAGGAGAGCGCGAGAAAAATCCAAAGCGGGTGATGCGAGCGGACGGCGAAGAAAGGGATTAGACCAACCTACGATGGGATCGTAAAATATGGTCTGGGAAGTGGGTGGGACACAAAAAATTGGGAAGGTGAGGAGAGCGAGTCGGAAGAAAGAAGGTCGAGACAAGAGGTGAGCTCAGCGGGCCCGAGTTTACATGCGAGACTCAAGCATGCCATGGGCCAGGAAAGAAGTACGGTCTCTCCGGTACGGAGAGCGGGAGACATCGGGCCGCAATCAACACAAAAGCCTAGTTCTGCCTACGGAATCGCTAGCTCATCAGTGGCTGCAGCTGCAGCACGTCATGACCGAGCTCCGACGAACTTGAAGCCAGTCGAAGTCGTGACTCCGACCTTTCTCCACTCCGACTATGTAACTTGCAATCCAGTCCCCGGGCATCTACTATCTTGCCGCAAACACTAGGCCCTTTTGTAGGGATTAAGGCAATGTCTCAGTTCATTGCTATCGTACACGACCCCTTGCAAGTAATCTGCGTTAATAAGTTCATTTACGTGCTCTCTTCATCAGCAAGGTCGGTTCGTGTAGATGGCCGGACTTTGGCAAAAAGGCAGTGACATGCCTCTGTAGAGGGAGTGTGCGGGCCATAGTTTCTGGGCACCGCCGATTTTCGGCTCAAGAGGTGAGTGTTGACTGTATACGTCTCTCTCGGGACTTGCAGATCCGTGCGTAAGTTTTCTTTTTCTGGTATATATGTATTGCGTTTTTCTCTACGCCCTCAAGTTCAAATCAATTTCTTCGATTCTCATTCAAGGCCACTGACGGTATCGTTAATGGATAGAAATATTCTTTCATTATATCAAGACGACTGGGTACGAAGATGAGTTTTAGCCTATCCGACCCTGCTTGTTTTGATGGCCTCTTCGAATATTATAGGAGTCTTAGTCTTTCTAGCCACACTTGTTTAGTGTACAGCCATATCTTGATGCTCGACGGAGATGTAGGTCGATGTCACTGTGCGAGGATGTAGAAGCATCGTATTTCATGCATACAGGTCGGGTTCATGTGGAAAGCACCATGGACTTTCGCCAGAGCGGTCTTTCTTAACCGATACGAGAATGTTGTCTGCCAAGGAGTTCTCCAATATGTTAGGTTGATAGGAGCGGAAAACCACGAAGAAAGGCGGAATTGGTTAATTTGATATATGTCTTACCTCTTACATATTTGAACAGTCTTCGCAAGCATGTTTAATCCCGTATAGGTGGTTTCGTCTGTCGAATCCATACACAGTGAATCATTTCGACTTTTTCATGGAAGCTTCCTCATAGTATTCGTTCTCATGCGAGCTTGGACAATTTTGGGTTGCGAGAGATAGGTGGCCTTAACACTCATCGACAGTTACTCCCGTTTACTTGTTGCTTTACCTTATCATCGCAACATTCGCCATCGAGTCAGTTACGAGTGAGTCAAGTCTTGTTTATTTCTGTCGCTTTTTGTGTTCTTGACTCCTAGTTCATATATTTAAGTACAACGAACTTCCAGAGACTTGTGACTGTTGGTCCATGTACACATTTCACTATTTCATCATAGAAGATTTTATTGGAAGTTGCCAATAATTGTTACTGGTCGCACAGAGGTCTCGACAGAGAAAGAACCGAGCCCTATGATGTCCTCAGTAGATGTCAAGCTACTGTATTAATGGTATGTACCTATGGAACCTATAGTAGGTTAGTTACAGTAGAAAAAGTATGTAAATGTGCTACTTACCCTCAGTAGATGTCAAGCTA
>JBBPKB010000655.1:0-11699 GCA_038089035.1 Boletellus dicymbophilus
CACGTCGTCGTCGTTGGGGTTATCGTCGGTGATGAATACGGTCCCGAGCTTGTCGTGTCTGCGCTTTTTATGTTTGTGTTTCTTTTTCGTGGCATGCTCTGGGTCGTCCGAGTCTCTGCTCCGTTTGCTTGACTTGGACGGTCCCATGGTCGGTGCCAACCCGCATTCTCCAAATCAGGACATCCTCCTGTCCGTACGTACTCTAACATTCGAAACGTCTGGAAATGAAGAGATATCTATGGTATTTTTGATATATCTGCCGTTACACGGTCTGTCGCCAGACCCGTTCCTTGTCCAGCGTACGATAGCGTCGCATACGTCCCTTTCGACAAGAACGATGGATTAATGACGGTCGCGGTCTCCACCACCTGGACAGACAATGAGAAACAGTCCCGTGCGAATGCGATGCCTACTTTTGTGAATTGCTTCAAGCGACTCGGGAGCACAAGTACATCCGGCACGGTTTCGTCTTCGCTCTCTACTAGTCTGATTCCCTCCGAATGCGAGACGTCAAGGTTGACTTCTTGCGCGACGTCGATCGGGGTGGGAAATATTGGATAAAAGCTGGTCATAATCAGATACGTTTACTCGGTAAGCAGACGACTTACCTCCGCTGCTGGAAGATATTACGCGCAAGATTGGACATGGCGTCCGTTGCAGGATCAGTTGGCGGTGTCAATGGATCGACCTCTGGCGTTCGTCTGAAGAATTCTTCTTTGCGAAGGTGAAACAGGGTGTCGAGGCTTGTCACTCCAAACGAAATCCCATTTACGGAGAAGCGGCAAGGGTTTGGAAGGAGGCGAATGCGCTTCATGGCACGCCACATTAATAGAGCCTGTAGAAGTGTTCCAAATACAAAACATAAGCTCACATGATCCCTGCTAAATTCAGGTTCGAGCTCGCACTGAGGAAAGACGGCGCGGTCGCTGATCACATCGTTGATACTCGGAACCAACAATATCGTGCTGTCTGGAGACAGGACCAAAAAGTCCTGAAGTCTCTCGGTAAAGTACCGTTCAAACAACTGATGAGGCGTTTCATCCACGTCACCATCTTTGATGCGTGAATTCGCGGCGTCAACAAAAGGACCAGTCTGATGCGCACTCATTGCATTAGATCGGTTTTACTACCGGACGAATCTCGCCATACCAGGAGTAGAACAGCGGGTTTGCTCGCTTTCACTTTGTCGAGCAGGTTTCCCCAAGGTTTGTATTCCAAGTCCGTGTCCGGGCTGAACGGGCCACATGCGATACACATGGAAAAGCTAGCATTGGCATCACTTGGAGGTGACGAAGGTGACTTGATCGGAGGCAACTTGTATGATAAATACCAATCGGTTTGGAGGATACACAGTGGACGGAGGGTAAACTGCGTACCGACAATATTTCTTCTACAACGTAAAAGCCGCCACCACCATTGCGCCCACGTAGCGCTACGATTGCACCGGGAAAGAAGCTTATCCCACCAACGCCCTTGATTCCACCGCGCAGCTTTGTGTCTCCAGTGAAACGTATCGGGACGCGCACGCCGGACCCCATCATCCGAGACGATTCGAGGACCAACGACGATTCGTTGAGTTTCGCTCCTGACGTTGACACTTCCGCGTCGTGGACTATTCTCCCTACGACAGTGGTGGTTTCCTAGCAGGAGGTCAATGTCAACGATGTGCGTGGTCGGATGTTAGAGACAGACCTCTGTGGCAGCGCTTGGATCAGCAAACTCTCCAATATGATAATGTCTCTGAACGAGATCAGAAAATTCGTCAATGCGATCATCCAAAACTAATGGACCGCACGATCAGTCGAAAGGCAATGCCAAAACTCGAAAAGACCACCTTCACTCCTTTCTGTCACTTTCTCATACATATACCGATCTAGACCGCGATTGCAATCAATAGTGTTCGGTGTAATCCACGACAGACTCTCACAAGCGCGGCTATTTCTGGACTGTTCATCCGACCTGGGCCCCTTAAACACGACTCTGCCCGATCCCGAAGTTTCGGGGGCCTCTGATTTGATGCTTGATCGCAGCGGTCCAATCTTGAGACCCGCATCGAGGCTTCTTGCTGCCGATGCCTTCACGGTCCCACTCATCCTACCCCGCCCCCTTGCAGAGAAACCAGCCATGCCATGCCGCAAAGTAGCTTCCTGCTTAATGGTATTGACTCTGTCCAGCTCCTGCTGCAGTCTTGTCCTGAGGTCGGGGACGGACTGGAGGGTGAAAATGGCAAGGGTTCTGGTGTTGGAATAGGAGAGTGCTTGCCACTTGTATGAGAGACTCTCGACGGAGAGATTATACATCCTACACATGTTTATGCCTCACAAAGCACGTAGGCAGGTAAAATGCAAGAAGACGCGAACATGCTTACATTCTTTGACCAGAATGTCATCTGCGGCCACAGCCTCACCAAAGTGCTCGGCGATTTCGCTGCGGTTGGCATCGAGGGACATCTGAAGATAAGACGACGTTGGTGTGTACGTGTTTACACGGGACCTGACCAGCAATTGCTTGAACAAAATGATATATTAAGCCAGAGTCTGCGAACCCTACAGGTGATAATACAAATTCAAAACGATATGATAGTGTTATGACGACTGCAAGGACACGATCAAGCCAGTCGAGACATCGGGTTCAGGAGGTAGACAGGATGGGACATGGGGGTCGAGCCATATACAGATATGATCAGGCGAGAGTGGGAATAGCAGAGTGGGTCTTTCCTCAAAGCACGATCCTATGCCTCTTAGTCTTCTCCATTGGTGAGGCCGTCGGGCTCCTTGTCTTCCTTTGAATCACTCTCGGACTGAGACAACGAACTCTCGCGTGCGGGACCTGAGCTATTTGTCGGCGATATGGACAGACCACCCGGATGCGAGGTTGGAGGCGACGATGCGTGAGGAATGCTGGTGTGGTCAACAATGAGTAGAGCAAGACAAGGTGTGCGGAGGGTGCATACTTCTCGGGATTGGGAATGGCAGTGCCGACGGTGTTTTGGGGGGCGACGCCTGCCTTGGACAGCGCATAGTCACCCGAGTCAAAGTACTTGCGATCCTGATGGCAGGGCGAGTCCTCAGCGTCGGACGACGATAGACGGGGATGCGACAGACCTTCTGCATCTTAGTGAGGATGTTCTTGTGCGTGGGCAGCTTCCCATACAACTGGAAGAGCTTCTGCTCCTCCTTTGTCAGTTTCTGAATGGGGATGAGATGGGCTGGCATCGGTGCGGCGATCTGCTTACGCTGATGTCGATCTTGTTGCGCTTAGCGGGGAGCATGGCGAGGAAGGGGAGTCGTCAACGACCCAGAGGAGGAGCAGGCAAGCCTTGGGTGGTCGACGAGGCTTGTATGAGACCTGCAGTTGGCGGAGTGGCGGAGTGGCGGAGCCTCAATCCTGGAGTCCTCATGTTTCGGAACTCGGATGTCCCCGTTTGAAATCCATCTACACTAATATGTAATTATGTCTTCGGTGCCATTCGCCAGCTCCAACAACATCGAATCTGAATCTCCCCCCTTATCCCCCTCGGAGGAACTATCCAGCATCTCGAAATCATCCTGAAAACAACTACTCTGCTCTCCGGGCTCGTTCGAGAAAATGTCATCATGTAGCGTCTGCACGGCGAGGGTTGGGAACAGCGCCGAGGTTCCGGATTCTTCCATGTGTGCTGTTTGGGAATAACTGTTGCCAGGTCCGCCTGCAGTCGGGTGTAGCTCGCAACAGCCGGTATACTGGTGGTGATAATGCGTATTAGTGCACATTGGTGGGATGCTTGTTGTTGAGGCAGATGCATCGATAAGAGATTCGTCGGATTGGGTCTCGCGCGTGATCGTTTCGGATGGCAAAAACATCGTATCCACGTCTGCTTCGTGAACATGCCCCGTACCTTCGGGCCAATCTTCGATCCCAAGAATATCCACGTCTTCTGACAGCGATTGGCTATAGTCGCCTAGACTTGCACAAGTGTCAAATAGCTCCACCCAAGAGGCTTCGTTGTCGATCCTTTCATCAATCACAGACTGTAATAGACTGTCGTCGTCCTCGTCTTGGGGAAATATCGCCCGTTGGGGCGTTTCTGCGGGCTACAACTAATGTGTCACTTCTTCGGTTACGTGCAGAATGCGACCGACCTTGAAACGGCGTTGACGAACTCTCATCCGGAAAAGTTGCTCTAAGCATTCGCAGAGAACCTGTTCATCCGTAAAGACGTGTGTTGCGGGAGTATTAGCTTGATTTTCTTGGGATTCAAAAGCGCCATCGTCCACGCAGGTAGATAAGGCGGTGGCGCAAGCCTGAAGAGCAAATTTGTGCCGAGTGCGCATAACCTGCAGCAAAATGGGGATCAACAAAGAAACTCGCGGGCAGAAGAATACCTTTAGAAGGCGCTTGCATTTCGACAAGAACACACGATTTCCGGACCGTGTCATTATCTCCACAATAGAGCGGCCGATGGATGGAAAGTATTGCATCTCTAGGTCAAGCCTCTGATGAAAACATCAGTGACGCCCGAAAGGTGACGCATAGACGGATCTACTTTGCACCAGGGCCCAAAAACAAGAGGGTAACGGCTATATCGAGTGCGCATTGATCTGAGCTCATCAAGTGAGAACGTACCCTACGAAGTGATATACTAAGAACTGTTCGGTCACGCGATTCAGCAATATTTCCGCAGGGAGAAAAAGAGTATCAGAAAATGGGCTAGCTTCTTTGACCAAACGATCAGAATTGTGAATGTCATTCTGCCCAGTAACGGACTTCCAGATATATGCAAGGTGCAAGGAAACAAGATTAACGTAAGACCGCGACGGCTGAGGTAGCGGACGGGAGGGAGTCAGCGTCACTGAGAATAGGTTGAGATGAGCGACATTGAGACATGTGGAACTGTTTGCGAACATTTGCAGAGTCCGTCCACATCATCGACAAACGGGCACGACGCATTGTTGAGGCCAAGCCGATCGGCATTCTAGACAAGACTCGGAATGAGCGCATCACCTCAAATTAAAGGGGGCTATGTGCGTGCCGTTTTCAGAATCACGAGAAAGTTTCGCACAAGTCCAGAGCGCACGATATCATGCGCGGGTATCTGGACAGCGCCGAGCGACCCAGAAAAAGAAATGATGACATCGGATAGCCAGAGCACATCAAGCTCCTTTGGTACGCGTCCTTTACTGATGCGTGTGGGATGCGAGGGCGAGCCATGCATCAAATTGTGCGTGACATTAAGACGGAGGACGTGCTCTTGGGACGCAGCGCGAAGGGAGGAGGAGAAGGAGAAGGAAGGCATGAGGAGACAGGGGGCGCCATGATTATTTATTACATAAATAATAAACAAGTAGATGATTACCAAATAGCCAAGTGAAAATAAATCGGGAATTGAGCCGGTTATCGCATCACAGCCTCGCACGTCTGCCCACCGTCGAGTCCGCTTCTCGAGCCCGATCTGCCCTTGCGTTCGAACGGTCATGGTGTGTCGCTATCGCTTCCATCGTCGAGCAGACCCCCTCATTCCTCCATTGACAAGCTCGACGAGCTCGATCAGAAAATACAGGATGTCCTCAAACGCATCGAAACAGAACGCAAAGTCCTTGATGCATCCAGGCACCTTCGTCAAGCAACCACAAATCCAGATGTCCTGAGACGAAACGATGCAAAGATTCGAGAGGCCGAACGCTCCCTCTCGTATTTTGAAGACACTCTGCGCGAGCTTCAGTCTCGCAAGAAGCTCCTCGCCCAACGCGATGATTCTTCTCGATCCTCACCTTTGACTCCTACATCTGCTACAAAGTCCGTTCGTGGCACAGACAGAGACCGTTCCCTCCCCCAAATCCCTCCGACAAACCTCGACTCTTCTGGCGGCCGTACCCCCGGGTCCCCGGATACCTCTCAGACTCTCATTGGGAGTGAGGAGGGTGTCTCTCAGGTCAAGCAATACTCGAACCTCGACCTCATCAAAGCCGATACCCCTCACACCACCGCTAAAATATCCAGGATGCTCCACCAGCTCGAATTCAAGCTACAGGTCGAATTGCAGTACAAGAAGGGAATTGATAAGATGGCAAAACTATACCAAGCGGATGGAGACAAGAAATCTCGCGCGGACGCCGAGAGCAAGCGAGTCGAGAGCGAGAGAAAGATTCAACTGTTGCATTCCGCCCTCAAGCGATACAAGAATTTACATATTCTAGATGATGTAGAAGAGGAGGATCAGCAATCTGGTGAGCTTGTTTTGTTTCCGCTGCCTCGTCGAATCTGAATTATCCATCCAGGCTCAGGAGGCGAACGCAAGGAGAACATTCGCGCTAAACCACTCTCTGGCAAACTTTTTGTCACCGTCAAGGGTGCCCGCGAACTTGATCATCCTCCTATCACTTCTTCTGCCCGGCTCCGTTCTTCATCTAAGCAGGTCATTGAAACCTATGTTTCCCTCAAGATTGAGGGTACTCAACGTGCTCGTTCTCATCCGTCCCGTACGGATCGTTGGAACGAGGATTTCGAGGTCACTGTCGACAAGGCAAACGAAGTGGAAATTGCTGTTTATGATAAACATGTTTCCGAATCGCACCCCGTACCGATCGGTCTTCTTTGGATTCGTATCAGTGATCTCGTCGAGGCATTAAGACGACAAAAGGTCATGATGGACAGTGGACAGGGCGGCTGGGTGACAGCCGGCGCTATGGATGGTGATCCGCCTGTTGGAAGGCCGCCCGGACAGCCCGGTGCATTTGGGGACGCGAATGCGCCATTAAATCTGGGACCTGGTCAACCTGGCGGATCGACGGGCTTTGCAACTCAGAACGAGGGAATTGATGCTTGGTTTGCTGTGGAACCTGCTGGTGCACTGGCTTTGCACTTAAACTTCGGTAAGTTCCCTGTAACTATGCTATGCGATTTTACCGACAATTTCACAGTCAAGGAGAATATAAGGAAGCGTCCCTTGGATGCTCCCGGAGGCCTTGGTCGTCAAGGTGCTGTCAGGAAGCGCAAAGGCGAAGTTCATGAAATGAACGGTCATAAATTCGTTCAGCGGCAGTTCTATCAGATCATGCTCTGCGCTTTTTGTGGCGATTTCCTTCTCAACGCACTGGGATATCAATGCGAAGACTGCCGATACACGTGTCACAAGAAATGCTACGAGAAAGTTGTTACAAAGTGTATCTCTAAATCAAACACTGGGGTATGTAACATTTATTCGTCTACCTTGTTTCCAATGTTCGCCTCGCTTTACAGGATGGCGATGAAGAAAAGATTAACCATCGGATTCCTCATCGCTTCGAGCCAATCACCAATCTCGGTGCGAATTGGTGTTGCCACTGTGGTTACATTCTTCCTCTTGGTCGCAAAAATGCTCGTCGATGTTCCGAATGTGAGATCACATGTCATGCCAACTGTGCTCATCTTGTTCCCGATTTCTGTGGTATGTCCATGGAGACCGCCAATCAGCTGCTGCGTGACTGGCGCGACATCAATCGGACGCGCGGAGGCAAAACCACAACCACAAGACCGGTCACGCAGGTCCCCGCAGCCCAGACTCAGACCCCATCGCTTCCGCAGGCAGACGTTTCCATCACACAGAACGTAGAGCGCTTACAACTTACGGGGGTGGCAGATGTACCACCATCAGCACCCTCGGAACCCTACGGTCGTCGCACCCCAACTCAGGACGGGGTTGATCTTCGGTATCATCAACAGTCAAGCATTCCACCTCGACTGCCTCCTGGAGCGAGAGTTCCTGTTCCACCGGCTTACCCAAACGAGCCATTACTTCCTCCCGTGGCTTCTGCCCCGACAAGCTATCAACAGGATGACTACGGCATCCCTCCTATTCAGGTAACTGAATGGTTCATGTGTGCCTCTGGTGAAACTAACCGTTGGACGTATGCAGCCTACGTATCCTCAACAGAGTATACCTCCTCAGGTTTCGCCTCCACCTCAGCAATATGTGTCGCAACGGACTCAGCAGGGTGAGGTGGTTACTGCATCTCAGACACTATCTCCTATCCAGCGTGCGCCAACTCGCAAGCGAAAGGTTGGCCTCGATGATTTCAATTTCCTGGCTGTTCTCGGAAAGGGAAATTTCGGTAAAGTCATGCTTGCGGAGGAAAAGAGAACCAATGCATTGTATGCGATTAAAGTATTGAAGAAGGAGTTTATCATCGACAACGATGAGGTGGAAAGGTACGGCAGCTGTGCTGTAATGAGGCGGAGAGTTGTTGCTCATGATTTGAATCTTCAGCACTCGTTCGGAGAAACGCGTGTTTTTGGCTGCTGCTCGTGAACGCCATCCATTCCTACTTGGTCTTCACTCCTGCTTCCAGACAGAGACTCGAGTTTACTTTGTGATGGAGTATGTTAGCGGAGGAGATCTAATGTTACACATTCAGCGCAAACAGTTCTCTCTCCGCCAAGCGAAGTTTTATGCGTCCGAAGTCCTTCTTGCCCTGGAGTACTTCCATGCCAACGGGATCATCTATCGGTTAGTTACCTCTAAGTTACACGGTAATTAAATAAAGAGCTTATCTTCCACAGGGATCTGAAGTTGGATAACATTTTGCTCACTCTTGATGGGCATGTAAAAGTGGCAGATTATGGCTTGTGTAAGGAGGATATGTGGTTTGGTTTGACCACGAGCACCTTCTGTGGCACTCCAGAGTTCATGGCTCCCGAGGTTTGCTCTTTGACGAGTGCTCCCCGAAGGCCCCCGAATTGACATGTTGCTGTTATAGATTCTCCTTGAGCAACGCTACGGGCGTGCCGTTGACTGGTGGGCCTTTGGGGTACTGACATATGAAATGTTACTTGGACAATCACCTTTTCGAGGCGATGACGAGGATGAAATATTCGATGCCATTTTGGAAGATGAACCGTTATACCCAATCACAATGCCGAGGGATGCTGTTTCGATTCTGCAAAAGGTAGCGTTTATACAATTCTGGTTGTCATCTTTGATACTGACGTATCTACAGTTGCTTACAAGGGATCCCAATCGTCGACTCGGTTCAAGTAAGGCAGACGCCGAAGAGATTAAGAGGCATCCGTTCTTTAAAGATGTGAACTTTGACGACGTGCTCAACAAACGCATTCCCCCACCTTATTTCCCAACCATTGTAAGTTGCGAAAGTCTGCCAACGAATATTCGATGCTTAGGATTCTGTGTAGAACGGCAGTGCTGATACGAGTAACTTTGATGAAGAATTTACTCGCGAACAACCGACCTTGACTCCAGTGCATGGTCAGTTGTCGGCCCGCGATCAACAAGAATTCGCCGGATTCTCTTGGGTAAGTTGCGACGATATTATGGGGCTTATCTCACACTTCATTTAGGTGGCGGCTTGGGCAGATGTATGATGGACTTTTTTTTTTTTTTACAACGGCATTTTATCCATTCTCTTGTTTGCTGCCATAATACGTACACGCACGTCTTGTTCTTTCCTATTGCCTGCACTTGGATAGTCTCGCGAAGGATGTCGTGGCGATGACGATGTAACTCACCCTCCGTATCAAATTTATTGACGCCTCGGGTTCGTCGAGACGATGTGGGCACCGGTCCCAGGCACGGTTCTGGGATCATCAGGGAGCTGGCTTTGGGTGCGCATCAGCTGGTGGAAGGTCTGCCAGAGGGAGGCGATAGTCTCGTATTCTCCCGTCATACCGAGCACCTGCTCGAGCTTGCGATTCAAGACGTTGCTCGAAGACAACAGTTCCTCGAATCCCTGGAGCTCTCGTGTTGGTGGACGACTGGATCGAAATGACTTTAGGGTCTTACTGCGGTGATCTCTGCAGAGAGACGGTCGCGTTCGCGCTCAAAGAAAGACGGCTCCTTTTGCGACATTGAGTGAGAACTTCAAAAGCAGGCGGTGCCGTGACTACAGCAGACTCCGCAGCCTACGGTGCACTTCAGCTCAGGCTTCCTTTTTTTTCACCGCCCATCATGGCTCCCCCCCGACCCATCGACGAGATCGACTTTCCGGACGTGGGTGCCAAGATCGTCGAGCTCTTGTACGCCCTGTGGACGTTCTTCTGCGACATCTTCATCGTCCTCTGGTTCTACGTCTCCGAGGCGTTCGGCGCCGCGTGGACCTACCCCCCGTTCGAATCGTTCAGAACCGAGTTTACTGCAGCCCTGGTCGCCCTGTGGAATTACGGTCCGTCCAGTCGAGCGTTTCGCGACCGAGCCCACCATTCCTGATACCCCATGCCATAACTGTTTCAGCCGTCGCCCACCCCATCACTTCCACAGCGATAGGCGTCCTCGCGTTCATTGTCCTCCCTGCGGCGTTTAACTGGCTCAAACTCCACCTTTTACGTGGGTTAGGACTCGGGAAGCGGGGCATGCTGCATGGCAAGCAATCGCCTAGTAGTACATCCATCGCGTGCATAACTGAATGATTCGCAGGTTCAAATGCTATCCGTTATCAGTCGACGGGTTACTCTCCTCGGTACAAACCATAAGGAATGGCGGATGGGGTTGCCGACGGCGTGTTCAGCTTCGTCCGTCTTGGCACTGAATACCTGCCTGAACTATATATATCACTGCCTGTCAATTGTGCGAACTTCTGAGAACATCGTGTACTACGTGCTGTATATTATGAGGCTCCATCCTGATCAGAAAGGTAGGATTTGTTCGACGTCGAGTCAGTGTGACTAGGGTAGTAGTAAGCAATCCTCGCAAGCATAACTGTACAACATAACAAAAATGCAGAATGACCCCAAAATTCCGTCTACAAGAATCCGCTCTCTTGCAGTAAACGTGCCATCTTCTCGTCTTCTCTTTCACGAGGCTCCCGTTCCAAACTAAGATTCCAGAACTGGTCACCGACGTCAACCTGGTCATTGAACTTTCCAAGCGACTCTTCGATGTACATCTGGACTGCCGAAAGTGGATGAAAGTGGTGCGGAAGAGTTTGCCAACGCTGAATGTCTTGGATGACTTCGGACGCCTTCTGGCGTTTCCGGAAATTAACCAGATTACCTGGGAGGGTATCCTCGGAACCGTCTTGAATGAATGTTAGAGTAGTGAGGAAAACACCTGGATCCGCAAGGTTAGATCCCAGCTGATGCTTCTATTTTATGACACGCCCTTACCGATGAATGGTACGCAAGGAGGTGCAACCTTGGCTAGCGTCGATCGATAATTAGCAAAATTCTTTGCCGAATCGATCGTCATTTCGCATGCGTTTAGCTGCGTCATATGTCGCGAGCTAACTTGTTCCCAAGACCGTTTCAACCGGCGAATAGGGGGGGAGTTCAACCCTGATACAATAGCAACCATACTAGAATAATTATGCAAAGATCGACAACGCTATCGCACGGAGTCAGCAGTTGTAAATTGTGTGTAACCAACACAAAGCACTTACGTCAGCGACAAGAATGAATTGTTTGAGAATAGCTGCGCGTTTCCTCGAATCTTCATAAACGAGAACCGTGTCAGCAACCCAGTTGGCAATCTGACAGGACGTTTGCATCATCCAACTATCTGAACATACATGTAGAACATACCCTGTTGCTGGTCTGGATGACTCGAGCGATATTGTCATTGTGATCAGTCTTTTGTACTCGCGATCTCGATAGACATTCCATTGGTCGGATTCTTTGATACAACGAGCTTTCTAGGATCGTCAACTGACGAGCCAATTCCAGAGCGTCGATATCAAGAAGTTTGACTCGCTTGCTCGTCTTTGGCAAAATGGATGTAGGAGGGGATACCAAAT
>JBBPKB010000656.1:0-11690 GCA_038089035.1 Boletellus dicymbophilus
CTCATGCTTCCCTCCGGCACCCTCGCTCTTTCTGCCGCGGGCCCAATCCTCCGCATGTGGGATCTCAACGCCGGTGGTCGTTGCATTCGTGCCCTCTCTAACCATCAAAAGACCATCACAGCCCTTGCCTTTGACCCCAACGTCGCCCGCCTCCTTACCGGTGCTCTCGACCAGATGGTGAAAGTGTACGACATCGCCTCTTACAAGGTCGTACATACAATGCGCTATCCTGCTCCTATCCTCTCCCTTGCTATTTCGGTAGGCACCCTGCACCTGTCCTTTCCCCAGCTCATCCCCTCTACAGCCAGACTCGACTCATATCGCGGCTGGAATGTCAGACGGCACCCTCTCTGTTCGTCGACGAGAGCCAAATGCTTCCCAGAGCGGTCCCGACTTGGCCAACACTCTAACATCAGGCACATACGAAACGTTTCTGGGAGGTACCCTACTCTCTCTGGGTCAGGGCCGCGTCAAAGCCAAAACCAAATCGACTTTTCGCGGCGATCTCGACGAACTCAGAGTCGAGAGCAGACGCGCGCCCCGCCTCAGAGAATATGAT
The DNA here is from genome assembly GCA_038089035.1 of Boletellus dicymbophilus. NCBI lineage: Eukaryota > Fungi > Basidiomycota > Agaricomycetes > Boletales > Boletaceae > Boletellus > Boletellus dicymbophilus. Next base: position 560 of record JBBPKB010000656.1, read on the forward strand.
CGCTTGCTTAAATCGTTCAAGTACTCAGCCGCATTGGATGCCGTCCTCCGAAAAGTATGTTCCGCGTCATATTTTCTTATTCAAAACAACTTACTCTTGCCAAGAACGTTCCACCAATAACGACGTTTTCGTTAATACAAGAACTCATTCATCGCGATGGACTCCGCAGTGCCCTCTCCGGCCGAGACGACGTCCTACTGGAACCGGTGTTACGTCTTTTAGTCAAGCATGTTGCCGACCCCCGCTTCGGTGAGACTGTTTGCGATATCTCCATGTTGCTCATAGGTAAGTTTCCCCTTGCGCTCTTGGCGCCATCAACAGTAAAAAATTATCTACCAAGACATGTATGCTCCTGTCCTCGGCCAGTCTCCTCTCATCGATTCGCTATTCCTTCGCTTGCGCAAAAAGGTCATCACGGAAATTCGCTTCCAGAAAGAGTTGATGAAAACAATGGGTACATTAGAGATGGTGTTTTCATCTGCTTCCCTGGTCCCTATCTCGCAGGATGTGTAGCTCATTCGCGCCCAATTACGGTAGTCAAGTTTGACATTCATAACACCCTTCGAGGAAGCTGATGAGGTTTTCGAGGATTGCCTTCTGTGTCATTCCTGCATGAACGCTGTCATTTCCTTGACTCTCGCTCGAATTGTCCACATCAATGTTGTCACAGTATGTTTTTAGTGTTCGGACGATGTCCTTGAGCGACAAATTTTTCCTCTCAAGCATTTGCGCAATATGTGTGCGAATCTGGAAACTATCAGAATGGAAGAACTTTTGCACACGTGCGGTCCAAACTTACGCCATCATCTTCCATCGAAATCCAAGCCAAGATGTAATCCAGCGTCTGTAAGGTGAATAGTCCTCCGTCGAGACGGCGCAAGTAAAACAAAACATCATCTTCAGAACCAATACTGCCATCCTCAGCGAGTAGTTTCTACGCAAATCCAAATCCAGTTCGATTGATTTGTCTTCACTGCCAAAACTAAGCGTACCTTTTTCTCGGACTCGATGTCTGCGTCAACAATTCTCAAACGGCTGAGCGCTTTTTCTCGTATTTCCAAGAGCTTGTCCACTTTGGCGTAGTCACTCTCAACAAACTTTGCCAGTAAGCGCACCCTATCTGTTGAGTCTGAAGGAAGGTTTGAAAACATAGACGAGATTATTCCCAGAATATGGGTAATATCTTCCGAAGCCGGGATAGTTACTTTTTGGTTTTTGGAAACCTAAATCAATTCGTGTAAGCAACAAACCGAGGTCGCCAGCCACGAACAAACCTTTCCCATTAACGCTGAGAACAGTGTTTTGAGCCCCGAAGCCTCGACAAAACTGGAACACAAGGCAGAACCCGCTGGTCCCGACAGTGCATAATCCAGTGTTTTTATGGATCGAGATTTCGATTGTCGTTTCTCTCTGAGTAATTGTCAGTAAGGGCAAATACGAAACCATCATATCACCAACTTCATCATCAACACCATGAAGTCCACACCTTCGCTAGCAAGGAAAAGTGACTTGATCTCCGGTTCTGCCAGCGCTGAACATAAAGCATCAAACAAATTCTCCATGTACTCAGCTTCGTCCGCATCGACGGGCTCGCGAAATCGGAATTGCTGACCATTGGGTGAGACTTGTGCGTATCCTCAACTTGACCGTTGCTTACTAAAAGTACGTTGAGGATTACCTCAACGCCATCCTTCTTTCCGAGTTCTTGCCTATTTAGAATGCTGTTTTGGAGTAGAATGGAAAGTAGTTCTGCAGCGTAACTCCGGTTCGCGTCGTGGGTCTTCGATTTGATACGTTCCAAAAGCCAACTCAGTATTTTCGTTTTAGAAACGAGTTGCTCAGATAGGTCGGGACTGAAACCCAAAACGTTCTCAAATACACCTACATCTTTCAGTATTCCGTCACGTCAGATATTAGAGTTCTCACCAAAAATATGGAAAACGCCTTGTCTATCTGATTCTTCTTCTTCATTCAGTCGAGAAAGATTGTCCACGAGCAGTTCGGGCACCGAGTGTTCCACCTGAAAGGAGCATGTTATTATGCGGAAACTTCGAGAAGAATCTACATTACCAATACTTCGATAAGCATTTTAAGAGCGCGTTGGTTATCTTCCTGTTCAGGTTCGTCTCCTTCGTTGCCAACGTCCTCGTCAGTCAGCTCATAGAATACCTCAACCGAATCAATGACTATGTCAACGTTCTCGTGACTGAGCAGCCCAATCAACAGTAACACGACCCCAGAGCGAACCATTTCTGGATATGCAAGAGCTGGGGTCTGTGCTAAGGGTAGCAAAGACTTGATCGAACCGTCCAGGTCCGCTTCCGAGTCAATAAACCTGTCAGGGAAAATTAATCCAGCACAACGTGTCATTCGTAAACTCACTTTGAAGGGTCATTTGGATACTTGGATCGCTGATCTTGGTTCTTATTGACCGCGCGCTCCAACCGCAAAAGGGTTCGCCGAATGCCAGTAATCGTAACTTCTTCCGCCTATAGAAAATCAGGGGCCCGGTGACGACGACAACCAACACGCTTAACGCGTTGAAGAACACACTTCGTTTGACACTCCTTCTTTCTCTGCTTTTTCAAAGACGCTCAGGATTTCTTTTTGTTCGCTTGTGAGTCCACCGCCATAAAAACGGCCTTCTTCGTCCTCCTCCACAAAGTAATCTGCATCCCCGCCGGGTGCGAACGACGTATCGAGATCGTCTTCGGTCACATCTTCCACTGAGGCACGTCTGGAATTTAAAGCGGAAGATTCATTCTGTATCTTGGGCTTGAACATTGAAGTACGCGAGCTGGAAGACTCCTCCAACCTCATTTTCTTGAGCATTTCCGGTGTCGGGCTGTCTGGTAGCTTGCGCTTTGAGCCTCTGGGAAGCTTTGGAACCTAATCCATGGCATCCTAACAAAGAATGCGGAAATATGGATAGGAAATACTGACCTTGAATAATTCGTCGAGATTCATGCCGCAATGATTACAGGTACTGTAGTGGATAGATGCGCGCAGAAAAGTGAACGGAGCAGTAACGCTTACTGTATGACCTAAAGCTAAATTTATTATTAACACAGCACAGCTTTTATTACAACTTCTATTAATGTGAGAACGAGGATACAAATTGACATCGTGTCCAAGACGGTGTCCAGCCTCAGTCTTACCCACATCGCCATGCGAAGCGAAGCATTGTGATGACGTGCAATGTGAGCATGGCTCGAAATTCAAACAACCCAACGTACTTGATAATACGGGTATTAATATGGCTTATGCCGATTCTTCTTGAGATCCTTCTCCAACTGTTTTGCCTTCCTATGCCCAATTTCTACAGGTCTGATGGCTGTACTATCCGCCTTCTTAAGCTTAATGGGACGATTACCCACATACTTGCCTATTCATAGCTTGAGCATCTGCAATTCAATGGCAGAGGCAATAGACTTACCATCCATTTCCTTCCATGCTCTCAGGAAATCCTCCGGGTCCGAAAATGCTACGAATCCATATTTTGCCTACATGATCTATTAGCATTCAGTGAAGGTACAAGACAGCAAGCATATACGACCTTTTGACTTAGTCTATCTCGGATAACACGAGCCTTCTGGAATGAAGAATACTTATTGAAAGCGTTTGCTAGCACGTCATCGGATACATCATTGCTGAGATCTCCGACAAACAGGCGAAACCAGGCTAAAAGACCGTCAGCAGAAGAGATACAATAACAAAGGCGGAACTTGCATGGGTTCCACTCGAGGAGAGTCTGATCTTCCCACACTTTGCCACCACCCTTTCGCAGCACGGTGGTCCTCTTCCCACCTTTTGCAAGCTTACCACCTGCCCCTCCACGTTTGTCAATCATGGCACCTGGTACATAGACACTTTGCTGTGCAAGGATACCGACGTCGTATTCATAAGCGTTCGCCGGAACCGGGGCAGCATGCGAGGAAGACCCGGCGATTGGATACATTGGACCACTATACGGCTGATGGTAAGGATTAACATCGTAAGTCGACTGTTGCTGGCCGTAGTGGTCCATTGGCGCGGGCGGCAAGAGAAAACCTAAGGATAAGTGTCCGGATTATGTAATATTTTACGATTCGATGTCAACATAGTCAAACAAAGTTAATACTCGGCATACGCGAGACTCTACTCGCCGCTTCCCCAAATCACTTCAAGGTAAGTTTGTATATCTACTCAAATATCGTGACCACTGTATGTCAGAGAGATATAGTGGCGGTTTTTTTCTGCCATGAAGTGTTCTTTGGGTGGATGATCAACGATGTAACGAGATGATGACCTTGTCATTGATCTACCTTTTCTAGATGCCCTTCGTCAAAAAGGTCAAATCAGACGCATATTTCTCGCGTTTCCAGGTCAAATATCGTCGCCGGAGAGAGGGCAAAACCGATTGTCAGTCCTTCGTATCGTTCGTACACCTCGCTCTGACCCCTCGCTAGACTATGCTCGCAAACGACTCGTCACGCAGGCCAAGAACAAATAGTACGCGACTCCTTTACTGTTGCCCCGTTCCGTCTAATTTCATCTCAGCAACGCTCCAAAATATCGCCTGGTCGTCCGCTTCACTAATAAAGACATCATCGTCCAAATCGTCTATGCACGTCTACAGGGTGACTTTGTACTTACTTCTGCTCGATCGAAAGAGCTCCCGAGATATGGTATCAATCACGGTTTGACGAACTGGGCAGCCGGTATGGTTTTTTTGGAAAGCCAACGACACGCGTATTCTCATGGCTACCAGCTTATGCAACAGGCTTACTCTGTGCTCGCCGTGCGTTGACCAAGCTCGGTCTTGCGGACAAATACGAGGGTGTCACTGAACCTGATGGCACATTGAAATTGACTGAAGCACTCGACGACGAAGATGCTCCTCGTCCTTTCAAGTGCTACCTTGATGTTGGCTTGAAGCGTACTTCCACAGGCCACCGTGTTTTCGGAGCCATGAAGGGTGCGAGCGATGGCGGCATATTCATCCCCCACTCTGAGAGGCGGTTTCCTGGGTACGACCCAGAGTCCAAGGAGCTTGACGCAGAAGTGCTTAAAAAGTACATATTCGGTGGTCACGTTGCGGAATACATGAATTCACTGGAGGAGGAGGATGACGAAAGGTAACATCTAGTTTCCAACGAGGCGCAGGAACTTACACCCATGCTATTCACTAGGTTCAAGAAGCAGTTTGCGTCGTACCTTGCAGACGGTGTCGGATCTGAGGACATTGAAGAAATTTATACCAATGCATATGCCGCCATTCGAGAGGATCCCACCTTCCAGCCGACCGAGAAGACAACGGACTGGAAAGCAGAGTCCCTCAAGTACAAGAAACCAAGATTGACTGGCGAGCAACGCAAAGCTGCTATCCAGACTAAAATCGAAACTTTCAAAGCGTCCGGTGGAGCGGAAGCTGCTGAAGACGAGGACGAGGACGGAGAAGGAGAAGCCGAGGAGGATGATGAATAGGCGAAATTTTATTTACCAGATTTCGTCTAGCGCCTCAATTTCTGTTCGTGCTCGAAAAGTAGTCACTGGTCGTACATATGTGTTTCCATACACAGGATACATCATAAGTCAAATTTATGTTCTTCTATGATACCGCCAGAATTTTATTAAGGATTCCGAGCTGCCAAGCCATCAGTGAGATGGGCTGATTGGGGGAGTAGGTATCTAACTGTGACATTTGATTCTGCTTTCCTCGTCCTATTCGATAGGCCGACGAGCATATGGCAAAGTTTTCAGCGAACGATATGCTGAAATTTCTGGCCTTAAGTTAGTATATCATTTCGAAAATTTTGCGAGTGGACTAACACAATACATCCTTCCCATCTCCCGATCGTCTTGCCGCTGACCATATCAACGAACCAAGTTCCTCCAAACTGTTCGCTATACTGGTTACCGGACTCGCAAAGCTTAGTGAGTAAGCACTTCTCCACTTCGTCCGTGAGGAGCTGACTGAGCTGAGGAACAGATGTGATAAGTAACGTCGCCTGCGGGAGATGGGCAGTTAGGGAGGACGGGGACAAAAAGGTCAAGCGCAATGTTTGTCTAGGTGCAGGGATTAGTCTAATGCGTATAAGAAGGATCAAGTTACCTCTCGTCAATCCGCAGAAGGGCTTCGCCGCCGATTCTCTTCAGAACGTTCTCACCTGTAAACCGATCTTGAAGACTTTGACCGGTGTCTCCGACAGGGTGAAATCTGAGCGTGCAAGACACCCCGGCATGTGCCAATGCAGAGATCATTTTGTCTAGTTCGACCTTGATCTTGACACAGAATTGTCGGTACTGCAGCAGATCAATAACGGGTTGAAGAAGCTCGGAAGTTGGTTGAGTGTTAATCAAGGTGGTCGGACGCTCGGAGCAGGAAGCCGACACACGCTTAGACTTATCACTGGCATGCTTGGTCAACAGAAGAACTTGTAACATGGCGTGTATTAGATCGCATGTCGCTAAAAGCGTGTTGAGTCCACATGATTTATCACGGAGATTTTCGTTGATATCAGTCTACTTCCACATGAAACAAAGTGATTTGTGATAGTCTGACACGCACCATCTCGAACCGTAGCTCAATGCCATGGTCCACATCGATGATAATAATGCGCTCAGCAACTCGCGCAGATGATGTAGGGAGGGTGCTCGCTTCCTTGATCAGGATGGAAAATATCTCCTCATCCACGATTTCCCTTTGAGCATCCATAAGAGACGCCTCGAGGCAGGGGTACTCTGAAGATTCGGATGAATTGCGGGCACGCTGGATTGTACCAGCTGAATCTGAGATAGCCAAAGAAACTCGCAGACGAGCAGACTGACGATGGGGGAACATAGGCACGTTCGTTTCTGTTTCGTGTGTGGACATGTGAGCTACAGATTTTCTTCGGAAATGTTTTGGGGCTAAAGGATTCATGTTAGAAGCAATTACTTTCAATGGCCACAAAAAACAGGCATACATTCCTCCAGACCGAAAGATATTAAAAAGTCTTTGGACGTTCTGTCTGAACCTTTTCCCGATGGCGCCCAAACAGGCAACGGAGCAGGTACCAAACTCCAATTTGCCTTTCTAATTTTAAGCGCGTCTACCCAATATTTCTCGCTGTTTAAGCGGCTTCTTTCCAACCTGGACGCAGCCTGCTTAAATACATCTACAGCTTTTCTGAGCGCCTCGTCCTTGCCGCCGATCGTCAGCTGTGCATTGAAAGTATCGACAGAACTAATAGCTGATGGTTTAGATACCATACTAGCGGTCAGTGAGTTCGATAGTAAGGCCGGGACGGGAATGGATTCTTTTGACGAAGCTGTGGATGACAGCAGGGAAGACAGGAGATCTCTGGCCTGTGTCATTTCTCCTAGAGCAACGCTGAGATCCCGCATGAGCCATCAAAACGCAAGAACGTTAAAACTACCCCTACAAAAGTTGTGGAGCAATCTCCGTGCGCATCCTGAACAACTGTTCGGGTGACATGGTTAATTTCGTGTTGTCTGTTGTGTGTATGCCATCCTCAGAGATCGGTGAGCTCTCCCGAGGTGCCGCGACGAGGGTGCCACCAATGGGCAACTGATCCTGGCGCTCGAAAAAGTCGAAGCCTCGCTCGACAAATATCCTCCGAAGGTTTTCCCCAAGGACTGTAGTAGGGTTCTCGATCCTATTTCGGGATCAGCCACTGCACGCCGATAAGACGGAACCCATACGGCTCGACAATCTGCTCGCCTTCCGGAGTGATATCGAGCAACACTGGGATGTGCGCACCACTGTCGTCTTTGTAGGGTCTTTCGAGGGATAACTTTGTCTTTTTCCACTCTGGCTCGGCTGACATGATCAGGGATGTTGTTTAAAGTACCACGTGATCGCTCGGAGGGGTTACTGTGGAGCCGGAGCCAATCTTGGCTTTAATCCACGAGCACGCCATGGCCAAAAGTGCCTCCACAAGCTCAGCCCTCGAACGCACCGCCGTAAAAAGGCGCAATGCAGAGGACGATGACTCGCCCAACTCTCAGGCAAAGAAACCTCGCACCAGAGTAAGGTATGCCCGGTTTTCTCACGCGCGAATCTTTCCTCAGTGACTCGGCGGCCAGCTACTCATGTGGAGAATGCCATCGACGCAAGCAAAAGGTAGCGGGAACTTAATATACGCGATATAGTATGGACATGCTCATCGTATTTTTCCAGTGTGATCGGCAGATTCCTTGCTCTCATGTATGATCTCTTGCGCGCTTGTAGCATAACTACATTACTGATGCGACCTTAGTGTATCGCCCGAAAGGTGCCTGAACTCTGCAAGGCATATACTCCGGGAAAGACGGATCAGGATCTCAGTGTACGAGTTGCAAGACTCGAGCACATTATCGAACATGCCTTGCCTCAATATTTTCATGGTTCTGCGTCACCGCCTGCCATGCATTCTGATAGACTTAATCGCGCCAGTTCCGAAGGCCTTGATGAAGACAACCGTTCTATTACCGACGAACAGGACCCTACTGGAGGTACTTTCCAGAGCGGAAAGTGGTTTGGCAACAGTGCTTCGGGAAGCGTTGCTCCAGCCTCCGTATTAGAGCAAGTGAGTGTTTTGATAAATTTTTTTATCAGGGATTTGACGTGCACGGTAGTTGGCAAATGTCGTAGTTGCCAGCTCTCATAAAGAGCAGTGGGACTCGACCCACCATAATATAGGCCATAACGCTGTCTCCATAACGCAAAACGGCGCTCATGACTTGGAACACAGCACAGCACTTACCACTCCATCTCTCATTGATTCTGTGCGACAAGACTCTGAGCCCTCCGCCGCTGACAACTTGAAGAGTTTGGTGCAAGAATGTGGAGTATCACCGCATAAAATATCAGAACTACTTCAAGAACTTCCACCTCAGCGATTTTCAGCCGTGCTCATCGATCATTATTTCACAGCCATGTGAGCACAAGCCAGCCTGCCAGCGGATCATATTGACATTTGCGCAGAAATTGGACCAGATACCCTGTTTCTGAAAAAGACTTTCGAGAGGCATATACTTCTCTCTGCGCTAACGGGGTTGGAGCAAATACCAATGATGCGCGCTTTCTCCCCCTCCTGTTCGTTATACTAGCCATATCCGTGCGACTCGCTCCAGAAAGTATTGGTGGAGATTTGCGCCAGAGGAGGGTCACGTCAATGAGGTATTATTGGTCTTGTATGTTCTTTCTTCCCCCCTTCTCTCTGTCTTCTATACTCACACTTGAGGAGCTCGACGATCACTCCTCATTGCGGCCGCGATCCAGCCTGATTCACTAGACATAGTTCTGACTCGCTTGTTGGTGAGTTAGCGAGTCATATCCCCGGGGTCTCTTCTAAAATGTTGACAGAGTGCCAGATTTTTGTTATTTGACCGCCGAATTACAGAGTGCTGGAGCCAGCTTGGGGCGGCTGTGCGAACTGCGCAGGCCCTTGGCTTACACCGCGACGCTGCGCCCTGGGTTAGTTCAATCTGTGACGATCCTCTTATTTTTTTTTCTGACTTTCTTCAGGGTCTGGATCCAGCTCAGGTTGAATATCGTAGACGTATCTGGTAAAGTACAATGATTGATACTTTTTTCAATCGGGTTAAACGTTGTGTAGGTCTTGTCTTTATCATGCTGATCGTTCAAATGCGCTTGTACTTGGTCGACCTACCGCGATTCAAGACGATTACACAAGCACACAACTTCCGTTGAACGTGGATGACGATTTCCCTCCTGCTGCAATTCACAATCCCCCGCCTCTGACGAGCCCCACTCGTAGTACCCTTGTCATCCTCCGCCATCATCTTGCCGCGATCATTGGTCGAATGGTTCATTATTTCCAAAAAGCCAACTCCCCTAGTCACTATTCTGACATCCTTGCCCTCGATGACGAGCTTATGAAATATGTCAAGACATTACCGCCGCATTACGCATTGGATCCCGACACTTCGCTCGACGAGGAGAGGACGTTCATACCCGTTCATCGATTCCTGTTGAACACAGAGATCCTCTTCGTGAGAGTTACCTTACATCGGCCATACTTGCTTCGTAAACTTGGTAGCGATCGCTACCAGCGCTCACGAAATGCATGCTTCGAGAGCGCCATTAAGGACTTCCAGGTTCGCAAAACCTTTCGCGAAAAGATGTCAAAGGAAACCCGTGATTCTGTCCACAACGCATACCGGGAGTTTCAAACAGCCATGATCAGCGGTATTTATCTCCTCCTGGACCCCTGTGGGAAAGACGCAGGAATAATGCACGTTGTTTTGGATACCTTTCTTAAGGATCACGAGGGTGTTCGCGAGATGGATGAGACTACTCGTAGGGAGCTCAAAATCATTGAATTCCTGAAGAACCGTGCAACCCAGCTTGCGGAAAGTGTAGCGCAAAACGCAGATCGCGCAGTGATTGACTCCCAATTGCCACCAACGACGGCTACTATACCAGCCGTTTCTCACCATGGACAATCGCAATTCTCTTCAATCGCGGCTTCTGCGACGTCTCCCCGCTTATACCCGGCCTCTCCCTTCGCGCAATCTCCTACTATACAGCGTCTACAGTACGGTGCTACGGACGCTACTCTCGGTTCACCCGCAGGCACGAATAGCCCGAGCGGGAGCGGAGATGAAGAATCCGCAGCTCAGTCGTTACTGGATCAATGGTGCAGTTCATTCAATGACGGCACGATCGATGGAACAACAAGTATGCCCGCGCTCCCATGGGGCGGGCCTGGTGGTGTAGATTTCGCTGGCTGGACAGCCACGAGTGCCAATATGGCACTACCCATCGATCCGAATCTGCTGTCGATGTCTGACGGCGATTGGAACTATTGGGACAATCTTGTCAGTCAGATCAAGACAGGTCCTTCCATATAAATGCCAGTGGCAACCGAGCAGGCTTCACGCTTCTCTAGGGATATTATATATTGTGGAATTTGCTTTGATGTATACGTTTCAGTTTTAGCTATCCAGTATTCATAGGGATTTACCTTTTTGTTTGTTCACCTGTGGGATGCCAGCGTGGGGTAGTAAATTATCGTTGTATGGGTAGTTGTCGGTGCCCAGGACGGCCATACGAACATATAAGACGCTATGGCAAGGGAACATATACAAAATAGCCCTTTTTGGGACTGGCTTATTCCTCGGGGCATTTGAGGAATATCAT
>JBBPKB010000657.1:0-11682 GCA_038089035.1 Boletellus dicymbophilus
CTTGAGATCATGAATGATGTTGAGCATCTCTTTATTGGAAATAGGGTAATTCCTTTCTTCTAGGAACACAGAGTGAGATGAGAAGGCAACTGGGTGCCACTTATCATTGATCTTGATTGAGAGGACTATACTGGTTGTATAGTCAGAAGCATCAGTCTCCAACTGGAAGTGTTTATCAATATCAGGAATTGCCAGTATTTGCACTGTAGTGAACTTCTGCTTGAGGGTTTGGAAAGCTTGTTCCTGGACATTGCCCTATTTAAAGAGAACATCCTTCTTTGTCAAGTCATTGAGCGGTCTTGCTATCTGAGCATATTTCTCAATAAATCTTTGGTAGAAGTCAGCTAGTTCTAAAAAGCTTCATACACCTTTCACATTTCATGGTGTCAGTCATTCTAGTATGAATGTTACTTTGTCTGCATCTATCTTGATGTTTTCTTTAGCTATGGTCATGTTAAGAAATTCTACTTTCTTGGCCCTGAATTGGCATTTCTCTGCTCTGAGGAATAAGTCATTGTCCAACAAGTGCCTCAATACTTCTCTGACAATTCTGTCATGCTCCTTTGGATCAGATCCATCTGTGAAGATAAAGATGTTGTCAATATAGACCATGACTACTCCATCCATATCAGCAAAGAGCTCATTCATCATCTGCTGGAAGGTTGAGAACGAATTGCATAACCTGAAGTATATGATGAGGAGTTCAAAGGCTCTATGGTGTGTGATGAAGGTGGTCTTCCACTCATCTCCTTCTTTGATTCATATGTTCTTGTATCTCCAATGAAGATCCATCTTTGTGAACAGATTTGCCTCTTTCAGCTTGTCTACCAGCTGAGATATGAGGGGCAGTAGGTAATTGTTCTTGACTGTGTGGTCATTTAGGTATTGGTAATCCTGAACTGGATGTTTTGATCTATCCTTCTTTGGCATGAAGAACACTGGTGATGTCATAGGAGATTTCAAGGGCCTGATATACCCTTTGGCTAGATCTTTGTCAATCATCTTGTTACATTCCTCTAGCTCATCTGAGGACAGAGAGATAAGATGTCCTTTAGATCAATAGCATGATCCCATGGTTTGCTACAGAGTGGTATCCATTCAGACTTTATCTTTGAGAATATGTGGAGATATTTGTGGAACTCCTTTGGGACAAGGTCTTCTGGTTTTCACTTAATCTTTCCTTTATTCTATTCAAAGAGACATTCAGTAGTGTTCTGCACCACTTTCTGATTAGCCACATGTTGAGCAGCCCTATGCTCTTCTGCTTCAATCCATCAAAGATGGACTGTCTTTCCCAATCCACTACATGAGAGTGGGCATCTGGTCATGTGGACTGTTCTTGCAACCCAATTGACCTCTAGGATATAGGCTTTCAGCTAGTCATATCCTAGGAACATCTTGTCATATCCCAGATTTAACACATTACATAACTTCTAGTTGTTCCCTGTGTCCTTGATATTCAATGATGATGTCTGTGACATATTCCTGTAGTCCTGTGGACCTATTTACAAAGGTAATAGTCCTGGGTTCATTGACCTGCTTCAGAGGAATGTTCTTCTTTCTTTCCCAGTTGATATGTATGCAGATAGCCATACAACCACTATCCAAGAGGGCTTGTACTTGTTGACCATCATGTGGATGTTGGTAAGGAGCTGTGGTTACTTCCAGTTTGACTTCTTGCCCATTGGTATATTTGGATGTCTGGGTTATCTGTGGATGAAGGCAGTGAAACAGAATGAAGTACTGGTTTGATGCCCTGGCCAAGCTCTTGATTAACAAGAGACTCTGTTAGTATATAATCATAAATACCCTTCTTCAGATCCTTATCTGTGATATCTCTTCAGTAGAGAATCTTATACTTCTGTGGCAAGAGACCCAGATTCATCTGGCTGCTTAAGCTTTTCCTGACTTATTGGAAGTCCTGAACCTGTCCTTAGCTTCCTTCTTGTCATAGAAGTATGCTTGGAGCTCTTCATAGCTTATATCCTGGTACACATGAGCTGAGCCCTTTCCTGTCTTGGTCTCATGGGCTGAGTAAACATCTTCATCATCATTGGAGTTGGAATTATCTGCATCAGACAATTCATGGACTACCTTGGTCTTCCATACCTTGCACTTGAAATGACAACTGTCTTAGTACTTGTTGCTGAAGAGCCCACAGCTCTTGCACTTGGTTGAACTCTTGGGACACTTCACAAATCCATGCTCAATTTCTCCACAGTTAAAGCACTTCATTGTGCTGTTGCCTTGTCTGAAGGTCTTGACCTGAGCAGAGTGCTTCTGCTCCTTCCTATTAATGCTAGAGCCATTGTGTTCTTTGTCTGGTGTAGTGAACATCCTGTAGGCTTTGAACTTCTTGTCTATAGTTTGAACCAGACGAAACATGTCAGCCACCATCTTAGGCCTGTCCTGCTTGAAGATCTCTAACAAGATCTGCTTGTCAATATTGTACTCAAGGACCCATAGTCCAAGGTCTTCTTTGCAACCAGTTTTGTGACACAGACTCCAGAACTCTATGCAGAATGCATCAATGGTGAGATTCTCCTAATAGAAATTTATCAATCATTTTGACACCCAATCCTCCTGTAATGAGGGATGGAATAAATCTTCAATAATGTTGACAATTCCCTTCCATAAAATGAGGAACAGAGAAGTCCCTTTGGTGACTCACACCAGTTCTACTTCTGTATAATGAGATCCTTTCTGTCTGGTTAGATGGGACAAGATAGCATAGGCTCTAGCCTTAAGCCTTGCAGGCTTCTCTGTGTCAAATTGCTTGGGATTGCAATCCATCTAAGCTTGTATCTTGGTCTACCATTCATCAAAGCCTTTGGCTAAACTGTTATACTTTCCAGGATCTGAGAATATCTCAACCTTGTTAGATCCTCCAGTTGAGGTCACACCTTCTGTTATGACCTTCTAGGCACAAGCCTGTTAGATACCACACTGGCTGGACAATCTTACAGTGACCACTATAGCTGGTGAAGTAATGAGAAAGTGTTGGATGAAAATAAGACAGAGATAGGTGATAGCTTTGTCCTTAATACTCTGTAGCTCAAGCCTTGCGACTGAATGCCAACAAGAATACAAGTGGATTAGGCTAAGGTAGATGGTACATGCGAGCCCCTATTTATACCCTAAGGAGTATGTGCACAGACCAAGCTGTATGCTTTCCTACGATCTAAATAAGGTGTTAAGTACCAAGTGAGCCCAGGTTAATGCAGAAGTGCGATGGGGGAGTGTACATTTTTAGATAAGGAGGAAATAGAAGAGAAGTGTACAGGAAATGTGAATAAGGGTATGTGTTAGGTAATTAGAGGGTTTTAGTCTAGGGTCATTAGGATTAATGACCCAGTAGGTGTTCCAAGGATAGTGACTACAACTATAATGTACCGTATAGTACTGGTGTTGTAACAACAGGAGGTGGAGGAGACTGAATGCAATTTGGAATCATGTTGGGTATGGCAGGTTCCAACTGGGAAACATGGAAGACTGGATGTATAGACTTCATATTTTCTAGAAGTTGAAGCATAAAGGATAAGCTACCTGCCTGCACAATGATGAAGTAAGGTCCCAAGTTCTTCTCAGAGAGTTTCTTAGAGGGTTGCATGGAGTGGAAATACTTTGCTTTGATGAGAACCTGGTCACTAACCTTAAAGTCTGGTGCTGGAGTCCATCTGGCATCAGCAGGTCCTTGGTACCTTTGCCGTGTGGCAGCTATTTCATCATGTAGGAAAGTGTGGAGGGAGTCAAGGTCAATGGAATATTCTCAAGCTTGGTCAGAGGTAAGATCTCATTCAGGATAGACAGCAAGGTTGGGATAGTAGCTTTTGTTAGTGAAGAACAGGGAGACACCTGTGATAGCATTTGAAGCATTGTTGTAAGTGAACTCTGCAAGAGGCAGGAGTTCAGACCAATTGTCTTGCTGATAATTGCAATAAATCTGAGGATACTGTTCCAAAGTCTGGTTTATTCACTCAGTTTGTCCATTGTCTTTAGGTTGATATCCAGAGGTGAAGTGGAGTTGGATGTTGAGAGCCTTACCCAGAGAGCAAAAGAAATGGGATACAAACTCCAAACTACAATCTGAGGTGATGTGTGAGGAGTGTTATGACTTTTTCCTTTCCCTTTCCTCTTTCCTTTGTGATTACTTTCACTTCAGATTACCACGTATTTCCCGGACACTTTAACGCGTCATATGCGACTAGTCATGATCCGTTCCAACATGGATCTTTCATTTTCCCTTCTTCGTGCTTACTCATTACGATTAGGCGATTGTCCGTTCCAACATGGACTTCTATTTCCTTTCCTGTATTTTGTACATCATACGATTCCTTTTCAGCCAATCAGCTATTCTCTTTTGCTCATACAATATCCTCTTTTCCTTATTCTCTCTTGGTCCGTGCACACTTGCGATTAGTACTTAAACCGTTGATAGTCCAGCTTGTACACTAAGCTAGATCTACTTGAGACTTGAGTCTAATCCACTCTCTTTCTCTTGAACGCGTCGGAGCTCGCATCGTCGAACCTTCGCCTCTGCTTCACCCGATACAAATCCTTCTGCGAAGGTAGTCTCTTCAGCCGTTGTACTGTTGAGCTGATTGGTTTGCTTTATTGAGTCTACGTTTGTTCCTACCCGGACCAAGCGTAACAAAAGATCTAGCTTCCTCTTCAACCCGCTCCATTGTTGTTGCGGTTCCCCCGATCCCTGATACCGACAGACCTGCATCCCTTGCTGTTGCGGTCCCCTCTGATTCAAGATTCCGTCCCGACCAGTGCTACCACGTGTTGGCATTTGGGAACCCAGAAACGAGTCCACCCATGACTCAGAATCAGAAGAACTAGTCCCCTCGGACTCTACCAGATCCCCGACCCCTGATCCATCGGAAGAACCACCGAGAACCCCATCTCCCCATCTGTTTGCTTCTCTATTCCCCTCTAGATCCCCATCGCCTGAACCCTCTCCCATTACAGCAGTTCTATCTTCCTCCACAGTACCCCTACCCCAACCTATCACCATCCATCCACCCACCTTACAAACACCTCGTCTACCTGCTGTAACTCCTCCCACCATGTCTACTTCGAAAGCAACGGAATTGAAGATTGGTGCCCCCGATGATTTTGATGGAAGCTACGATAAGGCCAAAGCATGGCTGCTTTCGGTCAAGACTTACCTTCTCATCAATGAGACACTATATGATACAGATAACAAGAAGATCGGCTACGCCTTGTCTTACATGAAGAAAGGTGCTGCCCTCAGTTGGGCTACCTCCTTCTGAAAAGAAAAGCTGGCCGCTTCACCGCCATTGTTTGGGAAGTACTCTGACTTCCTAAATTTATTTGAAAAGACCTTCCAAACGAAGGAGACTAAGATCGCAGCCCTGGGAAAGCTGCAGAACCATACAATGATGAAAGACAAGCACACCATACGGTCATTAAAGGATTATATTGCGGAGTTTTCTATCTGCCGCAACAATTCTGGAATCACTGATCAGATGATACTGATCAACTTCTTCGTGAAAGGGCTTCATCCAGTCCTTCGAACCCGCATATATGTGATGGAAACGGTCCCCACGAACATCATGACATGGATTGCGAAAGCGATTCATTTTAGAAATCAACAAGACATCGCCTCTTCTTTCAACAACCGACCATCAACGTTCGGACCTTCTACCCCCACTTACCAATCTCGCCCTCGCTACTCCGCCCCTCCTCATGACCCCGACGCCATGGATGTCGACGCCATTCAACTATCCCACTCCCAACGTGACGAATATCGCAGAAAAGGCAATTGCTTCAACTGCGGCGAACACAGACATTTGGCGCGTAACTGCCCCAAGAAGAACGGGACTGGTCGTCGACCTCCTCTGCCAAAGAAGACAGAAGAGCGAAAGGAGAGAAAGGTGGTGAGGATGGAAGTCGAAGAAGACTTGCCGAGGTTAGAACCGGTGGAAGATGACGAAGAAGAAGAAGATCCAGCCTTCGTGGCACAGCTATACAAGAACCAGAAGGGTTTTTGTTAGGGGGTTCTATTTCGACGTGAGTTCCCCCTTCTTCTTGCAAAACGATTGCTCCTGTATTCATAGACGATTCTGCCTATGCATCCATTCACCTTGCTGTGCAAATCATCGACCCCTCAAGCACTCTGAAAGTTGTCGACGTCACCACCCTCATCAATAGCGGTGCTGAAATTTCCTGTATCGATTGGGATTTCCTCAAGAAGCACCACCTCCCTTTGGACCGCCTTGAAAAGCTGTTCAAAGTTCGAAATGCCGATCACTCTGACAACAAAAATGGCATGGTCAAGTTCACAACCACCATCTTCGCATGTATCAGCACGATAACGCAGAAACTTCTCCTCCACGTCATCCACTGTGGACATGAGAATGTAATCCTTGGGCACCCCTGGCTGAAGGCCACAAACCTGAAGATAGATTGGAAGAAGAAGATGGTCGAGATTGACGAGAAGCTCGATCGGTCTATGGATCTGTATTTCTCCCATGCAGGTAACAGGGCGAAATACTCCTCAAAGAATTCAAGAACACGGGAACGACCTCCGACTGGTCACCAGCTCTATGATAAAGATGAACGATACGTTCTCTCCGCTTACCTCAACGGAGAAGACCCTGATTGGTTCCTCAAAGAGGCCCACAAATCCTATACGGTTGGACACATTACCAGAGCAGCATCTAGATTTTTCCCGAATTCTCCCATTACTAAACGTCTTAGGAGAATCACCTTATCGACCAAACTCGCCCAACAAGCGGAGCAAGAGAAACTGAAGCAGACGCTTCCAACAGAATACCAAGATTTCGCCTCTATCTTTGAAAAAGAGGCCACTGATCATATTCCCCCATCCAGACCATATGATCATGCGATTCACCTGGATGACACCTTCGTTCCAAAGGTGTCAAAGATTTATCTGCTTGCCCCTGATGAAAAGAAGGCGGCGGAAGACTTTATTGAAGAAAACCTTCAAACGGGTAAGATCCGCTCGTCGAAGTCATCCCAGGCATCCCCTTTCTTTTTTGTCAAAAAGAAAGATGGCGGCCTTCGCCCTTGCCAAGATTACCGGTACTTGAACGAACATACTGTTCGAGATGCCTACCCTCTCCTGCTTGTCTCTGACCTTGTAGATAAGCTCAAAGGCACAAAGGTATTCACGAAATTCGACGTACGTTGGGGATACAACAACATACGTATTAAAGAAGGCGATCAATGGAAGGTGGCGTTTATCATGCACAAGGGGTTGTTCGAACCCACGGTGATGTTCTTTGGTCTCACGAACTCACCGCCCACTTTCCAGAGATTTATGAACGATTCCTTCCGTGATATGATCATGGAAGGTTGGCTGGTCATTTACATGGATGACCTTTTAATTTTCTCTCCTGATGATGAAACTCATACCACATGCACTAAGCTTGTTTTGCAGCGTATGAAAGAACTTGATCTGTGTCTCAAACTCGAAAAGTGCAAGTTTGCGACGACAGAAGTAGAGTACCTCGGGATGATCATCAAACCCGACCAGATCGCCATGGACCCCGTCAAATTGCAAGGGATCTCCAAATAGCCGACCCCGAAGAAAGTCAAGGACATTTGATCTTTCCTTGGCTTCATTAATTTTTATAGGTGATTTATCCTGAAGTATTCCGATATCACCCGACCTCTCCTTGATCTGATGAAGAAGAACGCCCCTTGGGACTGGTCCCAGAGCTGTGAGGGAGCGTTCCAGGAATTGAAGAAGATTTTTCTTTCACAGCCTGTCCTTACGATGCCTGACATCACCCGACCCTTTGCCGTCGCCACCGACGCCTCGAAGTTTGCCTCTGGAGGCGTCCTCCTCCAAGCTGATTCTAATGGAGACTGGCACCCTTGTGGATACCTCTCCCAGACTTTTGCCTCTGCTGAGCGGAATTACAATATCTATGACAAGGAGCTTCTGGCCGTGATCCGCACCCTGAAAGCGTGGCGCCATTATCTCCACGGATCTCCCCACACGGTGCAGGTATTCACCGATCATAAGAACCTGATCTACTTCCGTCAGCCACAGAACCTTAACCGTTGCCAGTCATGATGGTTACTTGACCTCGCCGACTACGATTTGAAGTTTTCCCACATCCCTGGGAAAGATCTTTCTGGCCCTGATGCACTCTCTCACTGCCCTGATCTCATCCCCACCACCGATGATGATAACGCCGATGTTACCCTCCTTCCTGCTGACCTCTTTGTAAATGTCATCGACACCTCCCTCTCAGATGCCCTCGCCCGATCCTCCTCTTCCGATCCCATTGTCCAGACTGCTGTTCAAGGAATCGAATAACTCCTGGCTCGCTTCCAATCCTGCCTCTCAGACTGGCACTTCGAAGCTGGAGTTTTGACCTTCCAGGACTGTGTGTATGTCCCTGACGATGAAGCCTTACAATGAACGTACATCCAGAAACATCACGATCACCCATCCGCCGGCCACCCTGGATATTTGAAAACCCGACAACTTGTCTCCGCGGAGTTTTGGTGGCCCGGACTCACGTCTTTTGTGAAACGCTATGTTGACGGTTGCACTGTATGTCAACAGAACAAGGCAAATATGCATCTGACCTCCCCTCCCCTCCTCCCCATTCCCTCATTGGCAGCCCACCCTTTCCAACAGATCTCTTGTGACCTGATTATGGATCTCCCTCTCTCCGGGGGATTTGACACTCTTTTGGTCGTGGTAGACCATGGCCTTACGAAGGGGGTAATTCTTTGCCCTACAGTAAAAACGATAACGTCAGAAGGCGTCACCCTTCTTTTCTATAAAAAGGTCTACACTCGCTTCGGCCTTTATGACAAGATCATCTCCGACCGAGGCCTGCAGTTCGCCTCAGCATTTGCTAGAGAACTTGCCAGAATCCTATGCTATGACCTTTCCTTGTCTACAGCATACCACCCCCAGACTGATGGAGAGACAGAACGTGTTAACCAGGAGGTTGAAACATACCTACAGATCTTCTGCGGATCGAACCCCACGTCTTGGGCCAATATGATCCCACAGGCAGAATTTGTGCACAACCACCGTCCTCACTCCGTCATGAATCAATTGCCGTTCTACCTCATGTATAGCTACGAACCCCGACCCCTTCCCATGATCATTTTGGATATGAACCTCCCTGCGGTTGAAGAATGTCTCAGAACCCTCTCCGCAGCACGAGAAGAAGCCCTGGCAGCACAGGAATTGGCTAGACAGGTGATGAAGGCATGGTCGAAGAAGCCCTTTACGCCATTTGCAAAAGGAGATAAGGTGTGGTTAGAAGCACGGAACTTGAAACGTTCCTTGCCGAACCCTAAGTTTATGCCAAAACGAGAAGGACCATTTACGATCACTGACGTCCTATCTCTGATCACGAATAGACTGTGCCTCCCTCAAACATGGAAGATACATAACACATTTCATGCCTCCCTCCTTACACCCTATCACGAAAACAGTGCACACGGCCCAAACTTCCTGGCTCCACCTCCGGAACTTATAAAAGGCGAAGAAGAGTACGAAGTGGAACAGGTAATACGGCATAGAGGAACACTGAGACATCGGGAGTTTTTGATAAAGTGGAAAGGATATCCCATGACGGACAACTCCTGGGAACCCGAACGGAATTTGAAGAACGCCAAGGATGCTCTTGAAGAATATAAGAAGACTTGCCCAAAAGTCTTTCCTTCCTCATCCTCAATTCGTTCCATCCACCACCAACATCTTTGTGCTACCTTTCACCTTTGCAGCAATGGCCATTCCCCCCGCGCAACCTCCCACTTATGAATACATTGAGCCCGCCTACGTCTCTGAACTCTCTCCTCCCGTTGATGATACCTCTTTGTTAGATTTGATGGTGGCCGTTTTTCTAGATTCACACACCGCCCTTATTTTGGACTCTTTGATTGCTCCTTCGTCCCCTCTTCATTACCTAGTACTCACCCTTCGCAACAACGACCTCGTCATGACCGCCCTTCCAGCAGAAGAAGATCCCCCGACCCTCGCGCGTGCTATACTGGCTAGAGCACTTGGAGGACAGAGAAATACCATCGCCCGTGCCCTGGAACAACTTGGAGGACTGACTGTAGCTGAAGAAGCCGCCCGTCAGCTCGCCTTCATCAATAACCCTGACGACGACGAACCGCTTCCCGTACTGCCTCCTCTTTCCCCTACTCCACCAAGTTCCCCTCTGGGCTTACCACCTCCGTCTACTCCTTCCATGTCCTCCTCCCTGATTGGATCTGCCGAAGAATGGGCCCTCATTGCTGCTGAGACGCCTTATAGTAGCCTCCCTCTTTCCCCTTCTCATCCGAGGTATGCTCAAGCGTGTTTCCACTGCCGGAGGCTAGGACACATCTGCGCGAACTGTCTCCTCTACTGCTGCACCTTTTGTCATCGACTTGCCCCTGGCCACCCTCAGTATAGATGCCTCTACCATTGGCGTCATCGCACCCCATCCAATTCTCCACCTTCTTCACGATCCTCTCGCCGTCGCTCTCGACGTTCGTCCCCCCAGTTGCCCACTACCACTCCCACTGGATGGAACGCCATCCTGGACATTGATAAACCCTGGCCTCACACCTTTGGCCCTGATGCAAACTCTCCACCCTCAGAACCCAGCTCTCCCCGCTCTGACATAGCAGATACGTCTTTCACCACTTCCCTAACCACTGAGTCGTCTGTCACCGTGTCTACTAGGGCTACTACTTCCTCCGGGTTTAGCATGACGATTCATATCCCGCGACATGACGAAGAAGACGATGAGTTATTCCGGAATGAAGAACCGGACTTTGATCAGGACGCATGGGACAATATTACGGGTGAACGGGCTTTTACCTCCTTTTAAACATTGACATTTTCTTTTTGTAAACTCAGGTGACTTTACCTATATGAAGGGGGTAATGTTACGACTTTTTCCTTTCCCTTTCCTCTTTCCTTTGCGATTACTTTCACTTCAGATTACCGCATATTTCCTGGACGCTTTAACACATCATATACAACTAGTCATGATCCGTTCCAACATGGATCTTTCATTTTCCCTTCTTCGCGCTTACTCATTATGATTAGGCGATTGTCTGTTCCAACATGGACTTCTATTTCCTTTCCTGTATTTTGTACATTGTACGATTCCTTTTCAGCCAATCAGCTATTCTCTTTCGCTCATACAATATCCTCTTTTCCTTATTCTCTCTTGGTCTGTGCGCACTTGCGATTAGTACTTAAACCGTTGATAGTCCAGCTTGTACACTAAGCTAGATCTACTCGAGACTTGAGTCTAATCCACTCTCTTCCTCTTGAACGTGTTGGAGCTTGCATCGTCGAACCTTCACCTCTGCTTCACCCGATACAAATCCTTCTGCGAAGGTAGTCTCTTCAGCCGTTGTACTGTTGAGCTGATTGGTTTGCTTTATCAAGTCTATGTTTGTTCCTACCTGGACCAAGCGTAACAAGGAGACTCCATGCTTTGAAAAGACATGGAAAATGAAAAGTTTAGCTAACTTTGGAGAGATCACCTTGTCATTGGTCAGAATAAAGATGTATTGCTTAGACAAGCAGTCAATGATGATCAGGATTGCAGTATGACCAGAGGAAGTGGGGAGCTGTTTGATGAAGTCCATAGAAATCGAGTTCCAAGGCTTCTCCAGAATGGGAAGTTGCTTTAGGAAACTGTAGAGTTT
>JBBPKB010000658.1:0-11679 GCA_038089035.1 Boletellus dicymbophilus
TTTGTCCATCAATTTGAGGGTGATAAGTGATAGAGATCTTTTGAGTGATTCCTAGAAGTTTGCATAACTCTCTTGTAAACTCCAAAGCAAACTGAGGTCCTCAATCTGAAACAATAGAAGAAGGTAGTCAATGGATACACCAAATGTAATCTCAGAAATAAGAGGCTGATTCTTTAGAAGAAGTAGTTTTAAATAAGGAATGAATACTACTTCTTTTGAGAAGTGATCTACAATTACACAAATGGAATCAAATTTTTTTGAAGGGGATAATCCAGTAATGAAATTGACAGAGAGATCAGTCCAAGGTTTTGTAGGTATAGGTAATGGTAATATTTTATCATCTAGTGTCTTTGAGGATCCCTTTGTTTGGGTGTACATATGGCAACTATCTACATACTGTTTGGTATCTTTGGCTACTCCAGGCCAAGAGAAATATCTAGTGAGAAGATGATGTGTTCATTCTCGTCCTGAATGACCATCTAAAGGGGAATCATGACAGATATTAAGTAATTCTATGTGTAAAGATTCTGGGACAAATAATTTCTTGTTTTAATTAATGAAAATAAAGTCATGTGTATCATATATAAATGTAGGTATTTCTCTATTTTTTATTTTTTGTGTTTCTTTTTGTATTTTGTCATAAAATGAATATGATATAGAAATGTTATTAATAAAAAGTTGTTCTGATAATACAGTAATGTTTGTATTGTGGTCCATGACTACATCTCCATGATCTGGTCACCTAGATAATGTATCTGCTTTCTCATTTGATGATCCTGGTTTATAGACTACAGTGTATTGAATTCTTGCAGTAATGCATGCCATTGAGCCTATCTTCCTGAGAGTGTTTGAGGACACTTCCAGTATTCCAAATTCTTGTGATCTGTCCAGATCTCAAAATTTGATCTACCAATGAGGTAATGATGCCACTCTGCTAAAGCTCTGATAACTGCAAGGAGTTTTTTGTCATAAATGGGGTAATTGTGCTCCTGAGTGTTGAATAAGTGTGAAATGAAGGCACTGAGGCACCAAAGTCCATCATCCCCTTTTACTGAAAGTACTCCTTCTGTTGCTATGTTATTAGCATTGGCTTCTACTCACATCTTTTTTATTTGATCTAGGTAAGCAAGCAGAGGAGCAAAAGTGAAGGTCCTTTTCAGCCAATCAAAGGCCTGTTGTTGATCAATGCTCCATTTCCATGGAGTGTCATTTTTGTTACATCATTGAGGGGTCAAATGATCTGAGAGAAGTCTTTGATGAATCTCCAGTAATAGTTACATAGTCTGAGGAAGGATTGGAGTTGTTTGAAGCATGTGGGTACTGGCCATTTTAACACCCATGTGACCTTCTTTTCCTATATCTCAACTCCTTCCTTGGATACCACCATTCCTAAAAGGTCTACCTTATCTTTTGTAAAAGTGCACTTCTTGGGTTTTATGTATAGATCATTCTCCCTTAATCCCTTCAACACCTCCCTTACTATCCCTCATGTTCTTCCTTGGTCTTCAATAATACATCATCTAAGTAGATTACTAGAACTATTTACATGTCATTGATAATGTTGTTCATCATTTGCTGAAAAGTGGGAGGAGATTTGGTCATTCCAAAATACATCACTATAGGTTCATAAGATCTTATTGGGGTTACAAAGGCTCCTTTCCATTTGTCTCCTTCTTTGATGTGTAAGTTATTATATCCGCATCTTAGATCCAGTATTGTGAACATATCAGTGCCTTCTAGACAATCAATACATTGTGGGATTAATGGTAATTGGTATGCATTCTTGATGGTTCCCTCATTTAGATATCTATAATCCATAATCTACCACTTATATCCTGTCTTTTTGGGAATAAAGAATACTGGAGATGTTTGTGGGGACTTAGAAGGTCTGATGTAACCCTTCTTTAGTTCTTCACCAACAAACTTCTGAATTTCATCCATTTCTAGTTGAGATAATGGAATGACCCTTCATTTCTTAGATAAAAAGGATGGTTTGAGATCTATGTCATAATCCTAAGGTTTGCACTCTGGCATTCACTTGGATTTCTTTTTGAAGAATACATATAAATAGTCATGATACACTCTAGAGACTAGGTTCTTTAGACCATCCCCTATTAGGTGTATGGACAAGGGTACTGTAGCCAGATTTGGCATCTGATGTCATTGCAACAAATTACAATATGAAGTACAACAAGTGAAACATAATTGTTGGGTTACCCAATTGATCTCAGGATTATGGTGGTAAAGCCAGTCATATCCCAGCATCATTGTGTGAGTTCCCAGACTCAAAACAAAAGTATCAAGAGGTTCATAATGTCCTTGATATGAGACAATTAATGTGACATAATAGGTGATTATCCCATGACATGAGCTAGTTCCATCAGCATTATTCACCACTAATGGGTTAGGTAACAAATGTTTGGTGACCCCCTGCCACTCTATCCATCTTTGATCAATGAAATTTTGGCAGGCCCCTGAATCTAGGAGCACTTCCAAAAAAGACTGCTACCATTGTGAACATTATTTGAACAGAATTTTTAAGAGGAGTGACATTTTGCCACTAATAGAAAGAGGATCAGGAGAAATATTTTGAGAAAATATTTTGGGGTTGGAGGATTTATAAATAGAAAAACCTTTCCTTACTTGGGATACAAGGGAATCAAGCACACTATATTTTATTTCCAATGCCATGCTCTAAGAAGTTGCCCTTTCAGAATGAACATAAACATCTCATAGCACCTTATCTAATGTACATGTAGGGAAGTCAAGATCAGTACAGTCCATATGTGATTCCTCTGAACTTGTGATGTCCATATCCCCTTGTTTAGATAAATAAAAACTAAGTCCACATCCCTGAACACCTCCAATATTTAGAGATGACTTTATTTTAAAGATTCTGCAGCTTTCTCTTTTGTCTCCACTTTTATCTTATCTCTCCAATATGCCTCTGCTTCCTCAGTAGTATATCCCACTCTTAGATCTACTGGTTGTGCTGGTGGAGTAGGCAAAGGTCTTCCTGCATAATGTACTCTAATTCTGGCTGCTTCATTGGTCTCTGTTGGATTTTCAACATAAGAACTAAAGTGGGGATCCCAGATCTGTTGTCTGAGCTGCAATCTCACTTGAGATAGCAATGCTTTCCTATTTGGGTTTTGGAAACAATTTTGCCAGATGTGTCCCTTTTTTCCACAGCTGTAACAGGTATAAGTTCCCTTAGATTGCAGGGTTTGGGCATCTATCCCCTTCCTGGTTGGACTCCAGTTTGTGTGAATTGATGAGAAGGAGGAGGACTGCATGGTGGTGGGTAACATCCTCTAGTGGACATATGTAATTGATTGGTAAAGATCACTCTAGTGCCATGCATTCCATGTTCCCTCCTATCTTCCTCAGTGTTCTTTTCCATGATTCATAGTCATCAGCAGTGGTGTGGAGTGAGGCATGATAGTAGATCTTGTAATCCACAGCTCACATGAGTAGAGTTTCAGCATGATCATTGATGATGTCTGCCTCATTCATGAGATTGTCAAATCTTTGCAAGATATTGATGGGTGCTCCATTTTGCTGTAAAACTTCCAGCTTCTTGAAAGCCTCATAGGTTAGGACTTTGATGTGGAAATAGTTGCATATAGAGGTTTCAAACTTGTCTCATCTTGGCCAAGCATCATCTCCAAATTTGAATGCTCTTCTTGTTCCATCTTCTTTTATTTCATATTCTCCTTCCTTGTTAAGGAAGTATTCCATAGTAACCCATGCAAATTCCTCTGCAGTTCCTTCTAGCCTGCTAAGCACCATAATGACCATGTATTTTCGATGTTTCTATTTGATACAATCTTTCCATGCCCTGATGAAAGCCACCAAGTTCAGAAAGCAAAATGATCTCCATTCTATTTTCCTGGATCTGTTATTTTCTTGGTGTAATCACTTCCTTTATCCTCTTTTAGTTCATCTATGATGTCTCCTAATCACTCTAGTACTCTTGCAAGTGTTATGACCTCAGGCACAAGACCCTAAGTACCACACTGGCTGGACAATCTTACAGCTCCCACTGTTACAGCATGGGAAATTTCATTGGATTTTTCCACTATTTTTCACCATTTTCCAGCCATCCCCGACCTACTATTGCTGTCTACACTTCTGACCCTCACTGAACAACAACCCAGACTACCTACACTGCCTCACACAGCCTTGTGGAACACCTGATCCTACACAGCACTCCTGTCCCTGATGGAACCCCTGATCCTATCATTTGATCCTATTCCACCTGAACCAATTGCATAACTTGCTCTGTGATCCTAATTCTTCCAACCAATAGCATAACACTCTCATGACCCTGTCACGATTCATCACAAACTACAGCCAATGGCAGTAAGCCCTCTTATCTCAGCTATGCTAGGAGGCTATGCAAACCTATGCATGGAGCTCCTATGGAACTCCTTTTCCTTTTGATCCTATTTATATTCTGTGCATTGCTTTATTTATTGAATCCCAGTGCCAATGGCATTATTCCCTCTTATCTTATTTGAACTCAGGACCAATGGTGTATTTAGCTTAGTGTACAAGCAGGGCCACATATGAACAAACAGATGTAAACCCTAGTTTAGTATATAAAGATGGGATGCCCCACCAAGAGCCTCAGTTTGCTCTCTTGGTGTTTCCCTCCCATCAGTTCACCAGAACTACTCCCTCAAAGTGCTCCCATACCAGGATGCTTGGTTGTAGGGTTGACTATTACCTACCAATGCATACTCGCCCAGTTGCCTTGTTACTACCACATAACGACCTTGACATTTTGTCACCAACTCATTGCCTGCACACAATGACCTTGGCTATTGTTGTTTTGTTGTTTCCTTTTGCCTTGTCTTCAACCATGACACCATTCAACACCCAGACCTTTGGGTGGTTGTTTCACCCACTATAGTTGGTGAGATAAAGAGTAGAGGTGTGACTGACCAAGTGTAGTGTGACTGACTAGGTCAATCATGACTGATACTTAGGTAGCATGACTGACAAGTGTGGGAAGTGTAGCTTTACTCCTTAATACCTTGTAGCTCAAGTCTTGTGACTGAATACCAACAAAGATACAAGTGGATTAGGCTAAGGTAAGTGGTACATGCGAGCCCCTATTTATACTCTAAGGAGTATGTGCACAGACTGAGCTGTGTTGTATCCTATGATCTAAATAAGGTGCTGGCAACCCAGTGGGCCCAGGTTAATACAGAAGTGTATTGGGGTATGTACAGATTTTAGATAAAGAGGGAATAGAAAAGAAGTGTAAGGGAAATATAAATAAGAGTGACTATAAGGGGGTTAGGGGTTTTTGAGTAGTTGTAGTACCAAAAGTAGGCATCATAAGGATAAGTACTACAACCATAGTGTACCATTTTATAGTAAATGGGTGGTGTTGTAACATTGTCAACCTTGTATTAGCAACTTAATAAAACACTACCTTTGCAAGTCCACACACTCAATTTCCTTGCTCTGGTATTTAATATGATACTAAGTTCATGCAATCAATTTCTACTCTGGATCTAATATGTTCATGTAAAGATACATTGGTTCACCCAGTCTGGCATAGATGGCAACAGCTTGGGACTCAAGTGCCCTGAACTACACTTTAATTGTGCTTTATTGTCCCCCATACCCCCATTTGGTATGTGCCCATCAACACATGTATACTTACCTTGCTGTCTGACCTTCTAACTGTGAGGGACTTGTTGGCCTACTCAGCAGGATACTTGGTGGGGCAATTGGTGGGGTTCTCAGTGGGGTACTCAGCAGGGCACTAGTGCATATTGTAATATATGTTTGGAATCATTCATTTCACATGTTACTCAGTCATATTCTACTTCAATATATTTATGATTATGAGTTATTGCTCACACAATATGTGGATGTGTATAATGGAGAGTGTGATATAAAATAAGTTAGTTTATCATATTTGATAACTTATATTAAATATTTTTGAAGTTCATTGGAAATATTTAATCTAAGTATATGATAGGTACAGATAGTGTAATAAATATACCCCATCTCATGGGCATATATATTTTAAATAAGACATAATTGAATTGTCTTCCATTTATAACCTATTTTTATATGCTAAATCCAGACATAATGTGACATGTATACAAATCTGATAACCTAGGTGCAATCTGTTTACCAATAAATATCCAATTTGTTATATTCACATATTTGGTTCTGCTTCAGGTGTGACCTAACTTCATCTGTCTTCAACCTTGTCCCTCTGATCTCTGTCCCTCCAAGTTACTGAGTGACTCTCTCTGATCCTCAACCAATAGTGGTTGTTTACAACTGTCATCAATGACCTCTAACCTTCACAAAATTCAGGACATCAGGATCTGTGTAAGGACATATCACATACAGTGAAGCCAAGTTCCACTCAATCAACCCCTGACCCTGGAATTATCAGAGTTAGTGCATACCGGTTTGCTCTTTAGTTTAACAGTATATTCAAACTTGTACTTGCACTGGATCTCACTCCACCATGGCAACTCAAGTAACCAGATCTTGTATGCAAGCAATTGCAAACCCTCCCATCTCTCCCTGCTTCAACCTACTCAACACCTTCAGTAGTAGTCACTGTGGACTGGAGCTCATGGATCAGTTCCACAGCTTCTTTGCTCAGAACAATGCTATATCTGTTTCTCAAGTGTGTCTCCCTCCAGAATTGCCTACTCCTTGGGTGTGCATCAAGGAACTCTTTGAAGAAGAAGTCAAACCTGCTGCTAGTCCTTCTATCTTCCACACCCTCAGTAGCCACAACCCTAGAGGCCTTTGTCCTTCCAAAGGTCAGGATCTACCTAGAAGCAACTCCTCCAATAGCAACCCAACTTCCCTGACAATGAACTTGATCAAGAGCCATGCTTTGACAAAGAGTGTATCCTGAGAGACATACTTGCCAAGTTGGCTAATGCCATCTGGGTCCTCACTCAGTTGTTGACCAAGAAGCCTTCAGAATCCTTGCAGGGGATCAAGGTCCAGGAACTGGATCAGTTTGATAGGACAGACCTCTGCAAGCTCTGGGCCTTTATGATCTAATGCAAGTCAAACTTCCAGGACTACCCTAAAGCCTTCACCTCTGACCTCACTAAAGTCACCTTCACTCAGAAGTACCTTAAGGATATGGCATTGGAGTGGTTTGATCTGGACCTCATTCAAATAGAAGATTGTGCATTCCATCCTGATTGGATGGACAACTACAAAAAATTAGTCTTGGAGCTATAGATGAATTTCAGACCATACCACACAATCCCATTAGAGACATGGAACATCAGTTAGACCATTTGACAATGAAGATGGTGATCACATCAACAAGCATTTCATGGAGTTTAACCAGATCATGTCACATGTTTGGGGATATGGAGAAGGTGCTCTTTACCACCACTTTTATAATGGTCTCTCAGACTACATTCAGGACAAGATCTCACATGTTGGTAAACCCCCTACCCTCACAGAACTTGACCAGCTTATGCACTCTATCAACACTCACTATTGGGAGTGCAAGTCCAAGCTAAGCCATCAAGAAAAGTCTTCCACTAACACCCCCAATACCTCCAACAAAACCTCCACCACTTCTTCATCCTTTGCTAGTCACTCCAGCTCCTCCAGGGATCCAAGAGGGAAGCCTGACTCCAACACTCTTGAGAATTCACTCTTGAGAAGCTCAAATTTTCATCTAAGTTAGGGAAAAAAGAGCAAGCTCACTATGACTGAGAGGAAACACCATCCCAACAATAAATCTTGCATGCTCTACATTCAAGCAGGACATGTGGCCAAGGACTGTCCAAAGTCCACTTCCTGGGCAGCCAAGGCTTGCACCACCAAGATTGAAACTCTGAAAACCAAACCAGGGGCCTCCTCTGAGACAAAGAAATAGCCTGTGACCTCTGTGACTCTGCATGGACTGGCGGTTGTGTTGACTCTTCCCATGCACCCAAGGAGCTATAACTCAATGTGTCCACTCTCTCAGATCTTAAATCCCTTATTTTGTCTGTCTCTCTTGTCTCCTATGATATTTCATCCTTTCCCACATTGATAGACTTATCCTCCTCTGATTGTTTTATAGAAACCACATTTGTCAATAATGAAATTCCATCCTATTCCATTCCTTTGCTCTCCTCCTGTTTGTTTGATAGAAATTCCAACTTGACAATCACACAGGCAATCAACCTATCAGTCTACTTCTCCACTGGTGATATCACTCCAACAACATTCTATGTCACTTCACTAGATGGATCCTGCTCACTTGTTCTAGGACATAACTGGCTTACCTACAATCTGTTGATTGACTAGATTTTGAGCAGTATTTTATTATGATCACTAGAGCAGCCCATACTGGCCCCTCTGAGCTCACCTCTATGATCTCTGGACCCCATTCCTCTGGCTGACTCCTCCACTGAATCACCATGTTTTTCAGATTGCAAGGCCTTCCATATCATGCTCATCAGCACTCCTGTCTTTGCACTCATCTGTCATATTGAGGGTTCTGTGCAGTTCTCCTTGTCACTCCACTCTCCAGAAACTTATCTCCACTCTGCTACTGTCAATCCTGACTCCATCAATCTCTCCAATGTTCTTCCAAAGTATCATGATTTTGTAAATGTTTTTAGCAAGAGCAAGGCTTCTCAGCTTGCTCCTCATCATTATTTCAACCTAAAGATAAACATGGAGGAAAGATCATATACTCTAAGGAATATGTGCACAGACCTAGCTGTGTTGTATCCTATAATATAAATAAGGTGCTGGCAACCCAGTGTGCCCAAGTTAATACAGAAGTGCATTGGGGAGTATGTACAGATTTAGATGAAGAGGGAATAGAAGAGAAGTGTAAGGAAAATATAAATAAGGGTGATTGCAAAAGGGTTAGGGGTTTTTGGGTAGTTGTAGTACCAGAAGTATGTATCATAAGGGTAAGTACTACAACTGTAGTGTACCATTTTGTAATAAATGGGCAGTGTTGTAACACTACTCCCCCTCTAAGATGGGAGTCACTATCATCTAAAGAAAAGAAAAGAAAGAAGTAAGTAAGTAGTTACATACAAAAAAGCGAAAATAAGAAGAAAATTGAGTTTTTAAATAAGTAATATACAAGTTAAAAATTTGAGTCCAAGTCCTCAATTCCTCCATGAGTGTCCAAAATTGGGCATCACCTCAGGGCCTAGAATGCCCACCTCTACCAGTGCATCTCCCCATAAGGGATTCCAACTGTGATCTGCTTGAGAGTTGGGGTTGAAATGATATGGTTCCCCTGTGATGATAGTAAAGTCCCTGGTGGAGTGGAAAAAGTGAATAAAGGCAGGGTGAGTGCCAGAGGTTGACTGCCAGATGACAAAAGCAGCAATGACAGCAGCAGTAATAGTAAGGATGGCAGCAAGGAGGCAGAAGGAGGTGAGGAAGATGAGGAGAGCAACAAGGATGGTGGAGGAGAACATAGTGGTGATGATGGGAAGGTGATGGAAGTATGGAGTTGATTAAATATGGGATCCAGACTCTGGATCCAAGCAAGAGTCTTTCTGGGAGCAATGTCTGGACTAATAGGACAAAACAGGAATCTGAACAGATGCAATGAGATGCTGCATAGTTTGTATGGAGCAGAAGGATGAGAGTAGCAATAGTTCTCAATGACTTCCTTTACATGTGTAAGGTGAGATTCTGGTTCCCAAGTGCAATCTGTTTCATCCCATCCTTTCCAGTGAACTAGATACTCCAACCTTTTCCCTTTCATTCTAGATCCAGCTATGTAATCAACCTCCTATTCCTCATGTCCTTCATCTGAGACTTCTATAGCATCTAGTTGAACTACAGGTTGCCCAGGGATTGTGTCATGATAAGGTTCGACC
Organism: Boletellus dicymbophilus; assembly: GCA_038089035.1. Classification (NCBI taxonomy): domain Eukaryota; kingdom Fungi; phylum Basidiomycota; class Agaricomycetes; order Boletales; family Boletaceae; genus Boletellus; species Boletellus dicymbophilus. The sequence goes on from JBBPKB010000658.1 coordinate 9,861, forward strand.
CTGGAGATATTGACTATGGGGTGTATGGTAACAGTCTTTGGTAATTGAAGCTTGACAGCATTAGGAAGGATTTGCATTATGGAATGAGGACCAATCTATTTTTGGGTAAGCTTCTCCACTGTATAAGATAAGTGGATGCTTCTGATCACCTTTTATCTCCCTGGATCTTCATCCTTTGTTGCAATTTTTCCAAAGCATCCTGTACTTCTTGATAACTCTTTGCACACTCCTTCCCATACTGTCCTCCAAGATCTACTGCTTTTCCCTCAAATCCTAACCTAGGAAAGTAGTTCCTTGTTATAGTGAAAGGGATAGATCCTGTGACCATGGATAAAGAATTGTTATGATGGAATTGTGCTATTTTGATCCACTCTGCCCATTTCCCTTGCTTCTTTGCTACATAGGTGTGGAGATACTGCTCTAGAACTCAGTTTATGCACTCTGTTTGACTATTAGTTTGCAGGTGATAAGTGGTAGAGATCTTTTAAGTGATTCCTAGAAGTTTGCACAATTCCCTTGTAAACTCCAAAGTGAACTGAGGTCCATGGTCTGAAACAATGGAAGAAGGTAGTCCATGGATACACCAAACATAATCTCAGAAATAAGAGGCCAGTTCTTTAGAACAAGTAGTTTTGAATCAAGGAATAAACACTACTTCTTTTGAGAAGCAATCTACTATTACATAAATGGAATCAATTTTTTTGAAGGAGGTAAGCTGGTGAAGAAATCAACAGTAAGGTCTGTCCAAGGTTTCATAGGTATAGGTAAGGGTAATAATTTGCCAGCTGGTGCTTTTGAGGACAACTATCTACATATTGCTTGACATCTTTGGTTACTCCAGGCCAAGAAAAATATCTAGCAAGAAGATGAAGTGTTCACCCTTGTCCTGAATGACCAGCTAATGGGGAATCATGGCAGATATTAAGTAATTCTATGTGTATAGGTTCTGGAACAAATATTTTTTTGTTTTGATTAATGAAAACAGAGTCTTGTGGATCATATGTAAATGTAGGTATTTCTATGTTTTTTATTTTTTGTGTTTCTTTTTGTATTTTGTTATAGAAGGAAGAAGAGATGGAAATGTTATTAATGAAAAGTCATTCTGGGAGTACTGTAATGTTGGTGTTGTGATCTATGACTGCATCCCCATGATCTGGTCATCTAGATAGTGCATTTGCCCTCCCATTTGAGGATCTGGGTTTGTAGATTATGGTGTAGTTAAACTCCTGTAGTAGTGCATGCCATCTAGCCTGTCTTCCTGAGAGTGTTTGAGGATACTTCTGGTATTCCAGGTTCTTGTGATCAATCTAGATCTCAGAGTTTGGTCTCTCAATGAGGTAATGATGCCATTCTTCTAAAGCTCTAATCACCACAATGAGTTCTTTGTCATAAATGGGGTAATTGCACCCCTGAGCATTGAATGAGTGTGAAATGAAGGCACTGGGGCACTAAAGTCCATCTTCCCCTTTTATTGAGAGTACTCCTCCTGTAGCTATGTCACTGGCATCTGTTTCCACCTGCATTTCTTTTGTCTGGTCAGGATAAGTGAGTAATGGAGCAGTAGTGAAGGTCTTTTTTAGTCGATCAAATGCCTATTGTTGATCAGTGCTTCATTTTCATGGGATGTCCTTTTTGGTTAGATCATTGAGGGATTGAGCAATCTGAGAGAAGTCTTTGATGAATCTTCTGTAATAGTTGTATAATCTGAGGAATGATTGAAGTTGTTTGAGGCATGTGGGTACTGGCCATTCTAACACCCCTGCAACCTTCTTTTCCTGCATCTCCACTCTATCCTTGGATACCACTGTTCTCCAGAAGT